>JAJIYU010007194.1:0-19576 GCA_030144865.1 Tinospora cordifolia | reverse complement strand
TTTGGTCTTAAAACCATATGAACTAATCATATGAAAAGAACATCCATAGCAACCCACATGTGTGCTATGATGGTACATGGTTATTATCACCATCATCTTTGTTAAATCATACATCCTTGAATCATAAGATAACTTTTAGAACATGAAAATAAAATAAATAAATTCAGCATATGATCAAACTAAAAATTTAATCATAGAACATTCAAAATCATGCATCATACTTTGAAATAAAGCCTAAGAATGATACTACACATGGCATGATTATTATGCATGCATAAATGCAAACAAGAATCAAATCTAAAACTGAAATATATTTTATAATGCTTAAACTGAAATTATTCTTGATTTCAAAAGCAAAACAACCAATGAACATGCTAGAACTTTGAATAAGAAAAAAGGATGTAAGAGAAATCACTTCCACCTTGAGATGTAGTTTCCCCCAAAGTTTGGACAAGAGCTCCCAATGTTCAAGCACTAAGAAAATCACCCAAGAAGAAGAATCTCCCAACCAAGAACTTCTCACACTCAAGAGGGAAAAGAATGGTGAGGAGGGGAGCCAAGAAGAGGGCTTAGAGAACAAGATGACAATTCAACTCTTATTTCTTTGGATGAGATGAATTGTGAGCAAGGGGGGTGTTTATATAGAGTTCAAAAGGGTAGAGAATGGCAAGTTTGTGGTGTCATCTTGTGGGAAACTTGTCAATTCTTCAAAATTTTGTGGCCCCCAAGCATAGGAGATTAGTAAGTAAATTTTTGGAAATTTAGAAACTAATTTTTCAGATTTTTTAAAGCATTTACCTTAGATTATTCGGATTTTTATTTTTGTAGCATTAGATCGTAGCCATCGGATCGTCCTCGATCGCAACACTGAATCGCGAACTCGTTTTGGCGTGCACATCGTTAGCCATTGGATCGGGCGGGTGAGATCTCGGCCATTGGATTGTTCTTGAGTGTAGCATGGCGGATCACGAAATCGAGCAACTTTGATCTGGACGCTTGGATCTTCCTTGATCGCAGTATGACAGATCGCAAAAACGAAACTCGCCTGGTCCGTCGGATGATCCCCGATCGCAGTACTCATTCGCGATCGTCGTTGAGCGCCTCGATCTGGACCGTTGATCTGGCTGATCGAGTTTGGGCTGTTGGATTTGAGTGATTTGGTGCTCCTGAATGCACGATGCGAGCTTGATCTGAGCCATTGGATTGCAGATCATGAAGATAGAGTGTTTTTGGCCATTGGATGCAGTTTCTAATGTCAAATTGTTTCTATTATCCGAGTTTTGCCACCTATAGACCAATCTTTCACCTTCTAATTTGTGTAACTAGCTCACATCCTTCTATTTTATTGATTTTTTCCTTTCCTACTCTTAATATTGTATTTATTTGATATTTTATTCCATTTTTTCCTATTTTTTCTTCATTTCTTTAATTCATATTTTTCTATACATTTGTTTTATTTTGAGAGAAGCAAAAATACTTATATATGTATATATATATATACATAATTCACTCTTCTTACTTTATATTTGGTAATTAATCTCATAATTGTTCCATTATTTGTATAATTATAAAATAATTCTTATACAAATAATATTTGATAATTCTACTTATCTTATATCATTTGCTAGATCATACTAATATTAAGATTTCATTTTCCTCCAATTATTTAGAATTTTTCTCAATAAATCTTATAATTTCCACTCAAGAACTTTAAATTATTTCAACTTTATTTATTTATTTTAAGTTATTTGACAAAATTATGAGGTATTACAACTTTAAACTCTCGTAATCAATGAAAAGGTCGAATGCTTCTTCGTAGAGGTAATGCCTCCAAATCTTCAGTGCAAACACGATTGCCACCAACTCTAAATCATGCATAGGGCCATTCTATTCATATACCTTCAACTATTGTGAGGCATGTGCAATAAACTTTCCTTTTTTCATCAGTACCACGCCCAATCCATTATGTGATGCATCTATATATAAGACATATCTCACCCCATGGATAGGAGTGACCAATATGGAAGCTGAAGTTAGCCTTTCCTTGGTTTCGAGAAAGATTCCTCACACTTCTTATCCTAGATGAACTTCTCTCCTTTCTTGGTAAACTTAGTCATAGGTCCAGCTTATTTGGAGAAATCATGAATAAACCTTCTATAGTATCTTGGCAAACCCAAGAAGTTTCTAATTTCTGTTACCATTTTTGGATGCTTCCAATTTGTTATCAACTCCACCTTATCTTGATTGACTGATATTCCCTTGGTCGAAACTACGTGGCCGAGAAACTTGACCGTCTTCATCCAGAACTCATACTTGCCGAACTTAGCATATAGTTTATTTTTCCTTAGTGTGCCCTGCACAATTTTCAAATGCTTTATGTGTTCAGCCTCTAATCTGGAGTAGATTAGGATATCATCCTAGAATACTACAATGAATTGATTTAGATACTGTCGAAAGACTCTATTCATCAAGTCCATAAATGTAGCTGGTGCGTTGATCAAACCAAACGACATCACTGTGAACTCGAAATGCCCATATTGAGTTCTAAAGGTTGTCTTATGAATGTCTACCTCCCTGATCCTCAACTAGTGGTAATATGACCTTAGAACAATATTAAAGAAAGAAGTGGCTCCCCTCAACCAATCGAACAGGTTGTCTATTTTGAGTAGAGGATACTTATTCTTTATGGTTACTTTGTTGATGATCCTGTAGTCAACACACAACCTTGTTGAGCCATCTTTCTTCTTCACAAATAGTACATGAGCTCCCCATGGTGATTCACTTATCTTAATAAATCCCTTCTCATAGAGTTCATCCATTTATGTCCTTAGCTCAATCAATTCCACTGGCGCCATTCAGTAGGGAGGAATGGCTATAGGATTCGTGATTGGTTGTAGTTCAATCTTGAGCTCTACCTATCTGTGTGGTGGTAGCCTAGGTGATTCATCTGGAAACACATCTAGATACTCCAACACTACAAGTGTCTCTTGAATATCCTTCAGCTCCCTAACATCATCATCTAAGACTTGTGTGAAGTCCTCACTCTATCTTATGCAATGCAACATAGCGGTCATAGGGCATCAGGTTAATCTTTGCATATTTCCCTTGACATTCATTAGTTTACCAGATGGTAGAGTCAGTGTGACTCTCCGTCTTAGGAAATCAATCTGAGCATGGTATTGGGTTAAGTAGTCCATGCCTAATATCACACCATAACCATGGAAAGGTAATACTCTAAGGTTGGCAGTTATGAGTTTATCTCCAAATCTCAATTCACATGTACAAGTTTTTTGGGTAGTCATAGTAGTTCCTATGGGAGTAGATACATATAGTGGTTCTAGTGCTGTGGATGTCACTAGTTAAAATCTCTTAACTAGTTTTTCTGACAGAAATGATTTAGTAGCACCCGAATCAAACAAGATCTTAACAACAACATTAAACAATAAGAATGTACTTTCGACAGTCGGAGTTGGGTCTGCCTATCCATCCTCGATAGCAAACACTCGGGCCTGATTCTATTTGCCTTGCTGCTGTTGCTACTACTGTTGCTGTTGTTGTTGGAGCTACCTCTATTGTGGTTACTACCATCCATGTCCACCTTGGTTTCCCCCTTGACCATTATTTTGCCCTTGAATTTGTCTTTGTGCTCCCTGGTTCTGACAGTCCTTAGCAAGATGTCCATTCTACCTACAGTTGTAACAAGCTCCTTTTCTTCGAGCCTTTTCTTTATCAATTCTGCTTGATTGTACTGCCTGTGAGGTTGATTCTAATTATGTTTCTTTTGGTTTCGTTGGAATTCTTTGCCATTGCTCAGTCTCTTGCCTATGTTCCTCAACTTATGCTCGAAGTTGATATCTCATTTTGTTAGTAGTGCTTTCTCCACTACTTCTCTATAAGTCTGCAGACCGTTAGGTTTACCACTCTATGAATCTTAATCTTCAGGCCTTCCATAAACTTGCAGGCCTTCATTTTCTTATCTATGATTAGTTCAGGTGTGAACTTGGCTAACTTAGTGAACTTAACCTCATATTCATACACTGTCATGTCTCTCTAAGTTAATTTGATGAACTCAGATTCCATCTGCACTTGTACCTTCTAGAAAGAATTTCTTATAAAATTCTTTCTACAAAATATCTCTATGAATTCTTCCCAGTTCATGTGTCGAACTTTGGTATTTGGATTTTCCTTTACCATCCACCACCAAATCCTAGCTGGTCCCTTAAACTGATGTGTGGCCAATGTAACTCTACGGGCTTCTGTAGCCCCTAACACATCCAGATGCTCATCTAGCTCTCGGTACCAGGGATCTACAGCCATGTTATCAGATGTACCATCAAATTTGGACGGGCGAAGTTTTTTTAACTCAATCAGCATCACTCTATGCTCCTAGTCCTCTAATGGACTGGAACCTCTAGCATGGGTGTCGGCTGCTTTACTGGCATCTACTCATGTGGTGGGGCCTGATCTGTGGCTCTGGTGTTGCTTGTGCCTGCATATGTGGCAACGGTAGTACTCTCAGGATTTGCTCAGTGACCCATCTAGTAATCTAATCCCAAAACTCTAGAGTCAACACAGCCCCAACCTGAGCCTAGTCTAGTAACTTGTGCTCCCTGCCCCGGGGTTTAGTCTCATTGGACGCGACAACTCTTGTAGGCTATTTCTTAGATCCAACCATTTATCTACACTAAAAAAACCCATTCAGTCATCACAAATCGATCGAATAAATCCCACATATATACTTAGAACATTTATTTTTAGTTATATTATCACGACTCTAAATGCAAATCTCAAGTTCTCATTCGTTTAGTGGTCCATTGGTTTATACTTCTAAGTGCACAATGAATTGTTTATTTCTGGGTACAGGATTTGGTCTCAAACTTCAAGACACATATGTATTTCAACAATCTTTACATACATAAAACATGCAAGCAACAATCTCATATATCATCATAACAACATGCTAGCATAGAGAGACCCGAAGCTTCCACCTATGCCTCTAGGTTTGATCGTCACATACCACTCTTCTTCATCAACAAAGATTTTCACCTAGAGATCTCACTACACCCAAATAATTGTGCAAATGTCTCGATGTCCAAGGCTTCCCAAGCCCCACTACACTTGACCATCCCATACTAGCCAAGCATAAGGAAACAAGTTCGTCCAAAGTCACCAATCACTTACCAAACATCGTCTGTCATTCTCTATAACACCCCAGCCCCTGAGACTTTTAAGTTGGTTTAACCACAAGGTATGTTAGGGTTCGATTACAACTTTAAGTACACAACTTGTCTTTCTAGCTCAATTATCCCAAGCCTTATTCATTTAAGTAACATATACTAAGGCAATTTGTACAAGAGATAAAAGAAAACTTTTCAAATATTTATTGATTTAATAAAATAGAAACAAATACATAACTTGAAATGAAAACACTAAAAGAAAGATTATATAACTCTAATGAGAAACTTAAATTTAGTGGAAGTATTGCATTTTAAATATTCAATATTTGGACTAAAAGTCCTTACATCAAGATAGAAAATAATAAACTTTCTAAAACTAAGCATTCTAAATTTCAGGGATGCTTCATCATGTGTTCAATTTCCTGAAAAGATAAGACAAGAAGGGCAAGCATATAACCCAGTATATCATTCATAAAACAACCAATCTACTAATTCAAACTAATAACACATTCAAATTCAAACACTTGCATATATTAGGTGTTTTGAATAGTTTCTTAGTTATGGTTGTATGTTAGATTGAAAGGGGTCCAATCCTTTGATGTTCTTATCTAAAATACCTCCTCTTTGAGTGGAAGGATGATTCATCTGGTCACATTCCATTGGAATTAGAGACTTTTGCCCACATTCCAAGTATCTTGTGATATGCTCTATACACATAGTATGACAAACCATATACCCATGATATATGTAAAGAACACCCATAGCATCCCTTTGGACTACTATGACAATACGTGGTTCTTAGTGTCAAAATCTTTTATTTAATCTCATACACATGGATCATAAATAAAAGAAATAAAATTTAACATGCTTACATGTAACATTCAAGCATAAAAACGTCATAAACATGCATTGTATATCAATTAGGCCTAGACATTGCATAATATATCATGGCATGGTTTCATGGATGCATGAGCATGGCATATACATAAATCTAAAAATTAAATCATTAATGATAGACTAGAATTAAATATGCATGATAAACTGATATTAGAACAAGCACAAGGATGCCATTAATCTAAACTAGCAAAGTAGAAGTTTAAGAAATTCTATCCACCTTAGTTGCTAGTTTGTAGAAAATTCGACAGGGGTTACCTTCTCCCAAATGTCTAGCACTCAAAGCACACTCAAAAAATACTCAATAAACTAAACTTCTCACTTTGAAACACTCAAGAACACAAGGGAAGTGAGAAGGGGTTGCCAAAAAAAGGGCTAAAGAAAGTCAAGAGGGAAGTGTCAACTCTTGCTTTGGGATGAGGAGAATGAGAGCACTAAGGGGGGTTTATATAGAGTTTCAAGAGCAATGGGGATGGCTTGGACAACACACACACAAGAGATTCTTTCCTTACTCACAAGGAGAGAACTTGCATTGATTTGGGCAAAAAAGCTCATGGTTTGGGAAGTGGAACCACTAAGGTTTCCTATTCTAAAGATATGATCCTCAATTGATTTCCTAACCATGTATGAATACCAAAAGGGTTTAGATTATATTCTAAACTCATTTGAACATCCCATATTAGATCATAGTAACTTCTTAATTTAGTTTACCAAGTGTATCAATAATCTCTCCTACCTTATGCATACTTGGGCGTTATGTCACAAGAATAGGGCAATTCCCATTTTTCGGATGTCATGCATGTGAGCTTTTAGTGCTCACGACTAGATTTGTTTCTAAGGTTTTATGTGCATGCATTAGCAAGTAAATCAATTCAAATTGTTAGCAAGGGAACTTCTATTTTGGACTCATGAGGGCTCATCAAGTAAGGTTAAATTAGACTATGTGTATGGTCTAATTTTGGCGTCAAGGTGTGTACAAGGGAAACATTCTATTTTTGATTTTTTTTCTTTGATGTGAACAAGATCATGTCCCAATGCTCATGGAATCATTACATTTTGGCATGTTTCCTCACAAGGGTGGCAGCTAGGTTTTTTACACAACTCATGTGAGGGTGGTGTACATTATCGTCACTTGGTGGACACAAGATCATGGTTTCAAAATTCTATTCTAGGTTTAAGCCTTTTGTTTGAGCAAATTGATAAGCGGTTAAAAGTGGGATGTCTAGCAAACTTCTATTCTTGGATTGGGTGTACGATATCACATCTAGTGGCACACAAGATCATCCTTAAAGTTTTCAATGTGGGTTTGCTCAAAATTGCAAGGGTTTTCCATTTAATGGGATGTCTTAGAATATGTAGGTAACATGGCACACATGATCATTGTTTGTGTGTACATGAGATCATTTTTCTTGGTTTCTAAAACAAGACATGGACGACTCATATGAGTGTGTCGGGCATGGGTATACATGATAATGGCTTTCCCACCCGTGTGACTTGCATATGCCTAGGGTGGTCACACATTTTTGGGTCGACATGAAATTAATAAAAATGTATATCTTTTAATTGGCTAGGTTTTCTTTCCATTTTCTTTTCTAATTTAGATTCCCTTGAAGCATACTAAGTAATTAAATCCTTAATTGTGCAAATGAAATGAAGTTTGGATGCCTAGGCCATTTGAGATGTTCACTTCCTGTCATTTCATTTCATTTTTATTTAGTACAAATTTTCAAGGTATTACGTTCTTCAAGTCTAGGATTCCTCCATATCCCTGAATTCTTATTTATCTCATACTATATAGAAACCAAAGTTACAAGATTTTCTCGATCTCGTGTATTGACCAAACAAGCATTTCGTTTCACACGTTATCAGTTTCTAACTTATGTCCTAAAAGCTTTTATTTATGATCCACTGTGCTACCTAGACAACACCCAATCTATACCTAAGGTCTTTCCCTAGACCTAAGTATTCAATGTCTTTACTGTTAAGCTCTTTTGTAAGACTGACAGTTCATAGTCTATACTCTAGAATTTGTTCTAGTGACTTACTGATTGAGCCACTGATTGATGAACCAATTGAGCTAAGCATCTCACCAGACTAGTCCACCTTTGGCCTCAGTTTGGACTTTTTCTGGTGACTTACTGATTAAACTCTTTCCCAGCGAGCTATTGATTGATCTCTTTCCAACAAGCTATTGATTGAGCTCTGATACCACCTTTGTAATACCCCGACCCTTAAATCCTGTCGCACACGCCACTGACTGGGTGTTTTCATCTTTTTCCTTAAGATGGAAGTATGCAGTTACTCCTGCCATCAATATCTAGAGATTAGGATGTTACTTTGTGTTCTTTCCTTCCTCACACCATCCCAACACACTATCAAAGTGCAGAAACATAAATAATAAACCTTATGCAAAAATTAATATGGGGATGGCATGTTAACTAAAATTAATCATATGATGATTAAACACATAAAAGCTGAGGTAAAGTACTTTGACCCCGTGGCCTGAGATCAAAATGAATCAAAAACCAAGTGTTTGGCCCCTTAGCCGAAGTCAATAAATGAAACTAAACTTAAATGAAATGTGTGTCCCATACCGTACAAACTAATAAAGAACAAGTAACATTATTCGTAGTCAACCTCAACAGTGAAGTGTATCATGCCTACAAAAATGCAACTCCTCACTTGTCATCACAAGTGTCTTCAAAGGTTACCTAAAAAGAAATTAGTGTCTTCAAAGGTTACCTAAAAAGAAATTAGTGGGGATGAGCTCAAGAACACAGTAAATCTTACACAAAAACATCTCGAGCATTATAATAGTCAAAAATACAAACATGCAAGCATTTGTAAAGCATTAGGCATTTCAACGATTTAATTGTTTAGGTTAACATTAAGACCAAAAGGATTTCTTCCTCGACATTCGAACTTAGGTTCTGAGTGTTCAATATAATGCCCAAAGACTATTACACACTCAAAACCCTATCCCAAGGTTGATGTCTCACTCGATCATCAAACTAGGGAGTAAAGTCTCACTTAGACTCTCAGTCCCATTTCAATCAGAGACCTACTTAGGACTAAAAATATCTATGATGATGTTGGACTTGACCATAACATCCTCACCACTGCACTGGTACGAGGGTCATTCACTTAATCATCTTAAACTAGTGACCACAAGCATTTCACGTTTCAAATATCCAATATAAATAACCAATGGATATAAATATACAAGTTATCATGCTAGTAATTAGATCAATCATACTATTCATCACATGGCAGGCATAGCATAGATTCTAAACTATATTGAACATCCATACAAGGTATGAGATGCTATAAACCCACAATCGTGTTCAATATTCGAACCAAAATAATACTAAAGAGTTTAAGGTAGTCATTTCCACCTGATATATTACTCCTTGCATTCTAACTTTTGCGTCGATGGCTCGAAATCCTTAACCTTAAGAATTATAAAACATTTCTTAGTATTTATTATGTTTTTTAATATTCTAGATTCCAAATCTAATGACTTTTAGTATCTAGTTAAAGTTTCATGTGCAAAAGTTATGATAAACGAATTATTTATCGTGTTGCTATGGTAATCCCAATTTCACCGTGGTAATGCAAGGTTATTCTTGTAGTGTGTTATGTGCAACACTTTGGAAGTCACAAGGTATTCCATGAATCACACTCTGGGTGCATTTCCCATTTCCCTCGTAATTGAAACTTCAATGTATCATGTATACAGTTCAAAGATAACTATTTTAATAGTTAAGAGTGTTTTATACCTCTTCGTTGATCATTTTTCCTCCGACAGCCCCTCTGAAATCCTTTTATGCTCCTTTTGTGCACTGTTATACTTTGAAGAACAATTATCACTAAGCAAGTGTTAAACTGCTATTAGTTTCAAACCAAATGGTGTGTTAATTATCCCTCTTTGAGTTTTAATCTCCAAACACGAAGCATAACAAACAATATGATATTACGCCTTATACGCTCCTTTAGTTTCCTTTGAGAATAGCTTTTGAACCCTCTGCACAGTGTCCAAACATTTTTTATGTTCCTGTCACGTCAAGGAGTGTAAAATCTTAAGAAACACGAATAGTGATAGTAAACTGATATATTTCAAGAAACAGGTGCTTCACGTTGGTATTACTGCTCAGAGATCGACCCTTGTGCATTTTTTCCTTCCTCAATGCTCCCCAGACGATTATCATAGGGTGGACTAGAGTAGTGAAGACGCTTATGGAAGGGGAAGAACTTGGCAGTCAACGACTAGTGTTTGTTGTGAGATTAGGGTCTATGAGCGACCTAGATTGAAGTGGCTAGGGTTTTGCTACGAAAACGAAGGTGAGCGACTACGGTAGTAATGGTGACTATGGTTATGTGCATTGATGTATTTATAGTAGAGAGTCTAAATCGTAGGGTTTTCTACACAACAAACCTTCTAAACTTTAAAACTCTTTCGTAGGACTGCAGTCTTTGGGCGAAGGATCATGGTCTTAACCATGCCCTAATCATAGGACCGCGGTCGCACGTCTAAGCCCAATTTATCGAACATTTTACCACAAAACTGCGGTCCTCACGTGAACCACAAACTTAAATGCAAGACCGCAGTCTCACTTCATAGGAAGGCGGTCCCACAAGATGGGGCACTCAAATTGCAAGGCCTTGGTCCTCCTTTAGGGGATTGTGGTCTTTGTGCAGATACTCCTTTTTTATTTTTTTGGTTATTTTCTTTTATTTGTGTTTCTAAGGACTTGGGTTATTACAGAGAGGCTCTCTCTTAATAGTAGAGCTTTGATCATTAAGGCTAGTGTTTAGGGTATGGTGGAGGTTAGGTTAGAATAATGGAGAAGCAAGTGGGATCACACATGCTTGTTTGCAAGTAATTATAAGTATTAATAATAATAACTTGAAGCATATTATTCATGTACTTTAGAACTATTTTTAATTAATTAAAAATGATACTATTCTCTTTAATTAGTTAAAGATGATAATGGTGTTAATTGAAGAATATTATTCATATATTTTGAAATCGCTTTTATTTAATTAAAAATGACACTATCCTATTTAATTAATTAAAAATAATAGTGGTGGTAGTTGGAGAATATTATTCATGTACTTTAAAGTTATTTTTATTTAATTAAAAATGACACTATCCTCTTTAATTAATTAAAGATGATAGTGTGGTGGTTGGAGAATATGATTCATATACTTTAATATCATTTTTATTTAATTAAAACTTACACTATTAATTAAAGATGGTAATGGTGGTGGTCGGAGAATATTATTTACGTCCTTTAAAACCATCTTTAATAATAATGGTGGTTGAAATCTACTATCATCATTGAAGATAAAGTTTAGTTAATTATTTTAATTAATTAAATTAACTAAAATAATTAAAATAATAAACTTTACTAGTCACAACACTATTAATCAACTTTACTATTCGTAACACTATTAATCAACTTTA
This sequence comes from Tinospora cordifolia, assembly GCA_030144865.1. NCBI lineage: Eukaryota > Viridiplantae > Streptophyta > Magnoliopsida > Ranunculales > Menispermaceae > Tinospora > Tinospora cordifolia. The sequence continues at coordinate 8,038 of JAJIYU010007194.1, read as the reverse complement.
CTATTTTTGATACTAGTAATCAATTTTACTACTCATGACAATTTTCAAATATGTTAAATAATAAAAATAATTATCTTTACTATTCATGACATTATAAAATAATTAATTATTTGATGATTTGATTTCTATTATTTATCATTTATTATTACTTATTATTTGTTTTTGTTATTATTATTATTTTATTCTTATTCTTATTAATATTAATACTGTTATTTTTTACCTTTATTTATTTATTTATTTTTTATTTTTCTTTAAGTCTCCTTAATGTTCTGAGTATTTCAACACTAAGCTCATCGTTTAATTTGATCGTTTTGCCTTTGAAATAATTTTTTAACATTTAGTACATCCGTGTCAAATTGGTTGAGTGGTCTAGTTCCTGATAATGGTGAACCTTTGTTGACTAATGCTATTTGACACTTAATATAGTCATCTTAGGTAATTATTGACTTAAAAATTTCAGGGTATTACAATTTCACTTATTGTCATTTCACTATGGTGGTCCAAGGTGATTTGATGGAGTGTGAGAGGATGAGAAATCAAGTCCTTGAGTGTGAGAAAAAGACAAAAGGGGGGTGTTTTCATAAGTTTGTATAGGTTAATGTATGTATGGAAGTTTTTTTTAATAAACCCTAATGGATTCTCTCTCTTTGGGACATTTGCATGGAGAATGCATCATGCTCTTGATTTTTGGATGGTCTAGATGATTCTAGAAAGGATAGTGGCTTGGGTTTTGAAGTTGTTTTTGAATGTAGCTCATCTTGTGAGATTTTTCATGAAATTTGATACATTTGGTTTCCTTATTCATTATTAATCTTCGAAAACTTATTAAATGACAAATCCTTCATCATGGTCTTGTCGTAATTATGTCTTTAATTAAGACTATTTTATGTATTTTTTATCATCATGAATATCTTGGATTTAACATGTTTTTGAATTTAAAGTTCAAAATTGAAATTGAAATTTTGATATTCAATTTGTGATGCTTCTTTAAACAATAATCTCATGGTCCATGGTGTAATTTAATTCCAAGAGACTATTGTAAAAATATTCCAAGAGACTATCGTAAAAATATTTTAATTAGAATAGATAATTCAATATACATTATATTAATATATAATCAGTTTTTAAGATTATTATTAAACTATTGTAATTAAAATTTTCACCTAACTGATCATTTGTGATTATTTTTTTTGCTATTTATTTATTTTCTTTTGTGAAGTAGAAAGTGACTGATTGAGGTTTGAACTTGGAACTTCTTGTTTTAAACATATTGTTTTAATCAATTAGGCTATTGACCCATACTTGTAATGAAATGTTTTAGTTTATTATTAAGACTTTTGAGTTAAGTTTAAAATTTTAATTTTCTCAAGACCTATCAACCTTATAGTCATGATTATTCATAAATAAATAAATAATATTTGGTATTTATTTATTTATGCATAAATTCTGAGAATGATTGATATTTATATAATTTATTATTTATTTGAAAATTTTTAAAATTTTTAAGATATTACTATCTATCCCCCTTAAATTAAATCTCGTCCTTGAAACTCGTCCTATGCACCTGTGTTCCACGTATGTTGAATTGATCTATATTAGGTGTTCATCGTGAAGAGGCCTGGGCACTTAGATCACATCTCACTTTCTAGCTTCCAAGTCGCCTATTCAACTTCGTGATGTTTCCATAGGACTTTGACCAATGGAATATCCTAGGTCCTTAAGCTATGCGTCTTGCGATCTACTATGCTGATTGCAGCTTTCTCGTATGTGGTATCATCTCACTCTTCTATCTCTTACTAGTATGTAACATGGAAGGGGTCTAGCTCATACTTGTGTAACGTCAATACATAGAACACATTATGTACCCATGACATTCTATTTAGCAAATCTAGCTCATAAGCGCAATCTCCTACTCATTGTTGGATTTCAAATGATTGAATAAACCTTGACGACGATTTACTTTTCTATTTAGATTTCCAATACCCTTTCGAAGACTAACCCTTAGAAACACTCAATAGACAAGTCTTTCTAAATCTTTAGAGCAAGAAACGAAACTATTGGGATAAAATTCAAAGTGTTTCTTATGATTATGCCCATCAACCCACTTGGCGCCTCCTTAAAACTCCAATGGTCTTCTTTGTTTATCAGCGTAACTCCTTTGTTAACTTTGGGTTGTAGCTAATCACTCTGAATTAGTTTGACTTGATCGTTTCTTTCTTTAACCAAGTATGGATCAGTAAGTACATGATTTTCAATCTTTGCCCAACATGGTGGGAATCTACAAGGCCTATTATAAAGAGCCTCATATGGGGCCATTTGAATGCTCGATCAGTAATTGTTGTTAAAAGTGAACTCTGCTAGATATATGTATTTGTGTCAATTTCCCTCAAAATCAAGGACACATGCTCTTAACACGTCCTCTAAAATCTAAATTATCTTCTTTGATTACCCATCTGTTTGACGATGTAATGTTGCGCTCATGGTCAATCTTGTACCCAATTCCCTCTCTAAGCTCTACTAATTGGGTTTGTGGATTGAATTGGTAGGAAATGTACAACTTTCATGAGACAATCAACTATCACCTATACCATGTCTTCTCCCTTTTGATTCATGGGTAACCCTCTCACAAAGTCCATTATAATGTTACCCCACTTCTATTCAGGTATTGAGAGGGTTTGTAGTAAACATGTAGGTTTTAAATTTTTGGCCTTCACTTGTTGACATGTCAAACATTTAGATACATTCTTAGCTATATCTCTTTTCATTCCCCTCGAGCAATTAGTCTTTTGGAGGTCCTAGTACATTTTATCACCTCCTAGATGCAATGTATAATAGTATGTTTCATCAAGTATTATCTTTTCGATTTGCTCACGCTCTAGTCATGCACTTTGTCATCCAACCTTTGCATCCCATCAACACCAATCCTGAAATCATTGTCCGTACCTTATTTGACTCTTTCTATGAGGTCTACTAGAAATTTGCTTAGTTTTTGCTCATCCTAAATTTGCTTCAATAGGTCTGGTTGACATGTCGTTGCATAGAGAATTACTTGTTCTACTTAGTCTTCACACCCAAGTTATAGCTATTAGTTAGTTGATACATCTAAGAATTACCTATTCTGCTCAGTCTTCACACTGACTACTACATTAGCCTCTCCTAGATGGTAATGCAACTGAAAGTTATAATCCTTTAGTGATTCCATCCATCATCTTTTTTTGAGGTTTAGCTCCTTTTGAATGTATATGTACTTCAACGGTCTGATTATAATTAGAACCTCTAACCATACAAATAGTGTTTTTAGATTTTTAGGGCAAAAACTATTGCTACAATTTAGAGGTCATAAGTTACGTAATTATGTTTATTAGCTTGAGCTCCCATGAGGCATATGCAACCACCTTTCCTTGTTGCATCGACACTGCACTTAAAAACCACTCCTCATGCATTAGTGTATATGACATATCCAACTACATGTGTTGGAGTAGTTAGTATTGGTGTTGTCATCAACCTCTTCTCCAATTCTTGGAATGCAATCTCACATCGATCATCCCAAGAAAAGATGATCCCTTTCCTAGAAAACTTAGTAATAGATCCAACTAACTTGGAGAAATCTTAAAGGAATTCTTCATAATATCTAGTAATTCCAAGAAACTTCTAATTTTGTAATTGTCTTGTGTTGCTTCTAGTTTATGACTGCTTCCACTTATTTTGGATCTACTGATATTTTCCATCTACATAGACAATATGGCCTAAGAACATGACTATCTTAATCCATAATTCACACTTCCTAAAGTTTGCATACAACTAGTGATCTCTAACAGTCTCTAGTACAATCATCAAATGTTCCATGTGTTCTTCCTCAAACTTGGAATAAATCAAAGATTTCATCCACAAAAATTACCACATATCTGTCCAAGTAAGGTCCAAAAATTATGTTCATTAGATTTATGAAAGCTATTGGTGCATTAGTAAACTCAACTGGCATCATTGTAAACTTGAAGTGTCCATATCTAGTTTTAAATGTCATCTCAAAAAATCTAATTCCTGAATTCGCAACTGATGATATCCTAAATCTTGGTTCACGCTTTATTAGAACTTTCATTGATAAGCTACTTGAAGTCTTTGCTCTAAGTCATGTTGCATAAAATTGCCACCATAGAATTTCTTGGTACTTTTTGCACATCACCATAAACTTTAATAGTCTCTTATGAGGGTAGAGTCAATGTGACTTTCTGCTTTTAACAATCAATCTGAGCTCGGTATTGAGTCATCCCATTCCCAATATTACATTGTACCCTTAAAATGGTAAGAAAAGAAGGTTTGTTCTAACCATCCTCTTTCCAAACCTCAATTCTCAATTACAAATCTTTTTAGAAGCTATAATAGTTCGTATGAATGTAATTATATTTAATAGTTTTTGTAGTAGACTATAGACTAATTATAATCTATTGACTAAGTCCTCAAAAATAAATGAACATGTAGTACTAGAATCAAACAATAGTCTTATAATAATTTTAAATAATAAGAATATACTTTCTATGGCTAGTATTGATTCTACCTGGACATCCTCCATCACATACACTCAACTTGGTTCTATCCTCGATTTTGATTCTGCCATACTCCTTGTGGTTGTTGTGGTTGGGGTTGTTGTTGTTGTGGCCTCTACTAAGGTCGACCAACATAATTCCTAATATTCCTATTATTCTTCCCTAGCGGCTATGGCTACTGAGCTCGTACCTAGTACTATCGAGTCAAGTTGCCCCAACCACAAAGATAACACAGACCATGTCTCCTAGCATTTTCTCAATCAATTTTGTTGTGATTCTATTCTGCTTGTTGTTTTGGTCATCTCTATTGGAACTACTACTAGGGAGGTCTAGCTCCCTGCATTCTGCTCTTATTTTGTACATTTTTCTGGTTATGTGGTGCTCTATACCCTTCATTTCTATTCTACTTATTTTGTGAGGCTATTGCTATCTACTCTTATTGTGGCTCCATGTTCCTATTCTTTAGGATTAGGTCAAAGTTAAGGTTTTGCTTTATCAACTATGCTCTAACCACTATTTCCTCGAGAGTGGTCAGTCTTAGTGGAATTATAATCTTCCTTATTAGCCCTTTATCGAACTTGTCCACCTTGGATTGCTCATTCTGCACAAGTTTTGGAGGAAATTTGGATAATTTAGTGAACTTCTACTCATACCGAGACGTCGTCATAGTCTTTTGAGTTAGTTGGATGAACTTCAGTTGAAATTGCCTAGTGATTGCCATGGAGAAGAAGTTATCATATAACAAAGACTCTAATTTTTCCCAAGTCATCGTGGAGATACATGTGTTTGGGTCGCTCACAATCATAGATAGATTCCACAAATTGGTACACTGCTAGTGCCACTCTCATAAGGTTAGTTACCCCTAAAACATTGAGATGCTTATTAATTTATAAAAACCATAGTCAGTTCCCATATAATCCAATTCACTATTGAAGGTACTCGAATGTAGTTTCTAAAACTCAATGAGTAGATTTCTCTGCTCTTTATCATCAGAGATAAGTTGGTCATGTATTACTAGACCATTCTGGAATGCGGCCTGATGAGCTTGAAGTTGGGGTTGTGGTTGCGGCTAAACTAGAAGCAGATTTTGTGCTTGAGGGAGAGCCCTCATAACTTGCTCTACTACTTGTAAAGTGATCTCTACCATCATCTCTAGTGATCAAATTGCTCCCACTAGAGATGCTACTCCATAAATGCCCTTTGGTCCCTTTAACCAGATTCATTAGTGTTCTCTTCTCTCATTGCATTTCTTCTGGTTCTAGCCATTATCGACAAGTCAAAAGTCATTTTAGTATCTAGTAACTTAAGTTGGCACCAGTAAAGAAAAGATTGTGAAATTCTCAATGTAAATGAAGAATTTTAACTTCGTTACTCATTTTAAATCAATTTTGGGTGCATACAAATCTATTTTCTTAAGATTAGGATAAAAAAAGTTTCTCTCAATTTGTGATAATAGCTTCGCCCTCTACGTGCATTCGTAAATCCTTATCACTATTGTTGTCACTGTAATGATTATCTCACGTTTCCATATCATTCATGTTATCATGACTCTAGGTTCATGTTGCTTGCTTTTGGATCTATTCAAGTGACATAAGTTGATTCTCTTAAGGTATATTCTAGGTTTTTCAAATGCTCTAATATTTCTAGGTACATGATTTTTGGTTCCGTTAAGATGATAATAATTAAAATGGTAATAATAGCAACCTTGAAATAATCATTCAACTAAGCATAACACTTCATGCTAGCGTAGAGAAATTCATAAACTTTGACCCATGCCTCCAAGTGCATGTGTCTCAACCACGCTTGCTTGACGACATAGGTTTCCACTTAGAGATTTCATTACATCTAAATAATTTCATAAATGTCCTGATGACTAAGGCCTACCAAGTCCCATTATACTCAACCATCCCTGTAATACAGTAGAATTTTGTCAAAAAATTTAAAATAAATAAAATAAGTTGAACAAATTAAGTTCAAAGATTTTAAGAAATTTTGGATGCAAATTGTGGGTTGGCACATGAAAAATAAAATATATTAGAGATATAGAAAAATTAAGCAAATAAGACCTTAATTTGATAATTAAATAAAAATTGAGGTTTAGTAGAATTAATTTAAGGATTTTCTTAAGAAATAAATAAAAATAAAGTGTACACACATATTGACTAATATGTGACTAAATAAGGTATGTGTTAGCATAATAAATGTTAATACTACAGGAATATGTACATAAAAAAAATTCATATAATTAAATAAAATGTATTTATGAAAAATAAATCAAACATTATGTAAATAATAGTGTAAAATTACATAATTTATTATCTGAAAATGAAATATAAAATAAATAAAAATACATGGAAATGAAAAATACAAATTATTTAATTATTAGCATTAAAAATATTAAAATAGAAAGATATCAAATAAATGTAATATTAAATAATTAAAAAGGAAAAAAATATTAGTAAATCCTTAAAATAACATGATTTGTGTAAAAATCAATGTTTACACAAATTAGAAAGTGAAATTTGGTTGATAATTAGCAATTTTCGGATAAAAGAAACCTTAGGAAGTGATTTTGTAATTAGAAACACGATCCAACGGCCAAAAATCCATCATCCGTCGGATCGTTAATCGCACGGTCAATAACAAAGCCTTAACCAACGCTTGGATGCACCAGATCAGCCAGATCGAACGACCAGAGTTTAGCATGCGTGACTCGAGGACTATCAGACGATCTGAATTCGAGATATATATGATCTGATGCGTCGATCGAGGTTCATCAAACGACAGAGATCGAGGTGCTCGGGGAAGATCGCGAACGGCTGCTTCGATCGAGGAAGATCGAACGGCTGCTTCGATCGTGGAAGATCGAATGGCGCATAATCGATCAAACCAGATCGGACGGTCCAGAAGGTTTTCGTTAATCACGAACCAGATCCGCGTGCTGTGATCGAGGAATATCGGACGGATCTGATTTGATTATTTTTCAGATGATCGCGATCAGTGCTGTGCTCGATGATCATCTGATGGTCCATAGAGTCGCATTCTGTCGATCACGAAATGAGTGCTGCACTCGAGGATAATTCGAGGGCTGATATTCGAGGATCTGATATATTCGAGAGTACCGTGCGAAACTCGAGGAACATCGAACGGTTTAGATTCAACCCGCCAGATCGAGATTTGATGCAGCGATCGAGAACGATCTTACGGCCATGATCATTTGCTCCGAAAATAATAACAGAAAATCCGAAAAAAATGTTTCTAAACTACAAAAAATTCCAAAAAAGTACCTACTATTTTCCTATGCTTGGGGGGCACGAAAATTTGAATTTTTGCAAGTTTCCCACCAAAAAACATACCATTTTACATACTTTTGAAGCCTATAGAAACCCCCCCATGCTCACAAATCAAACCATCCCAAGCAACAAGAGTTGAGTTGTCATCTTGTGCTTCAAGCCCTCTTCTTGGCATTCTCCTTAGTTCTTGAGTGATCTTGA
>JAJIYU010007193.1:0-19514 GCA_030144865.1 Tinospora cordifolia | reverse complement strand
GTGGTGGGGTTGTGGGGGGGGGTGGGGTGGGGGGTGGGGGGGGGGGGGGGGGGGGGGGGGGGGGGGGGGGGGGGGGGGGGGGGGGGGGAGATTGGATGAGGAGGTAGTCATCTATTTTGCAATCTCTTTTGTAATGCGCCTCGACTCCTTTGGACTTCTTGTACATCTTTATCTAATTATAATATAATATCTTTAGTTTCCTTTCAAAAAAAAAAAGATTGAAAGGTTGATGAAGAAGTGGAAAGGTGGAGGAGAGGGAAAAGGGTCTGACATAGTAGATTGGAACAAGGTTCAATTGAGGAATGATCTGGGTGGGCTGGGGATTGGCTATCTTGTGGCTAGGAATAAGGAACTAGCCAGAAAATGGCTTTGGAGATTCTCTAGAGAGTAAGATTAGTTGTGGGCTTGAGTAATTAAAAGCAGACATAGTATAGATATTAATGGAAGGGACATAGAGATCAAGAGTAGTACACCCTTCAGAAGCCCTTGGAAGTTCATACACTTCTTATATCGATGCTTGTCACCCAGTATTCGGCAGAGGGTAGGAAGAGGAGATGATATCCGGTTTTGGGAGGATGTATGGTAAGGGAATGAAGCCTTCGCAGTTTTATTTCCTAAACTATGTAATCAATCTAAAGGTCATCATCGTTCAGTGGCTTTCTTCATAAGGCAGGTTGAAGAGTTAGGTGTTAGCCAGTGGAATCTTCATTTGAAGTCCTCAATTCGAGGGAGACCTGAAGTGGAGGTGGGTGCTCTATAGGAGTTATTAAGAGGGTGTGTTTTGTAGGAAAGGAAAGAGCAGATAGTGTGGATGAGAGAGTCCTCTGGGTGTTTTCTTCTAAATCCTTTTTCTCAGTCTTGTTTGATAATGACAGGGTTATTCTGTCCCACTTGTGTCTAGAGAAATGAAGGGCCTAGTTCCTTCTAAAGTCAATTTGTTTGCATCGGAGGTGGCTTTGGAGAAAACGAATACGGGGGTTATGATTCAAAAGCGATTTCTAGGGCATTGTCTCTATCCTTCATGGTGTCTTCTTTGCAAAAAGAATGGTGAATCAATAGATCATCTATTCCTAAGGTGTCTGTTCTCCAGTTTTGTATGGGCTAGATGGAGGAGTCACGTACCTATTCAGAGTTGAGTGAGCAACATGTTCCTTTTAGTGTTTCCCCTTTTCAAGAGGAGTTTTGTAACAAGAAATGGGCATATTGGTTGGTGGTTTGTCTTGCAATGTTGTGGTGCTTGTGGGAGGCACGAAATGCCAAGATTTTTAAAGAAAAGAGCTGTCCTCCAAGTTAGATTTGGGAGGAATCTCTGTTGGTAGCTTCTTTTTGGATTAGTAATAGTTTCTTATCCTTGTGGTACTCCAATTCGGAGTGGTTGCGGGGATGGGGGAACATTTTGTGGTTAGGTGTGGCAGTTTGAGGTTAGCCCTGTTGGTTGGGTTGGTCTCTTTCTACCTCTTCTAGTTTGTTTTCTCTTTTATCAATAAAGTTCTTTGTTTCTTTAAAAAAAAAGATTATATAAAGTGTCAATAGGGAAGAATAAACCAGTAGTGGATTTTATTGTCACCGGAAATGAAGAGCACCAAGTAGCCTTATGGAATTTGCCCTTTGCAAGGAACATTACAAATAGGGACTCTTAAGCATTCCAGAGCTATTGGACAGACTACGTCAATCAGGTTGACATAGGCTAGGGGTATCATATCCTGGAAGCTATGTACTTGGGGGGATTTCTCTGTCAAGTCCTTGTGCAAGAATTTACGATGCAGTGATGCAGATGCACCATAGGCAATTTTCAGCCAGATTTGGAAGATAAAGGTGCCCACAAAGGTATTTTATTTATTTACTTATTTTTTTTTGGGTGGCTGGTTGCGCATGGCAGAATTAATACTCTGGATGTATCATATCACATAAAAGGTCACCAAATTGAGTAATCTCCCCACAAAGCTGTCACATGTATGGCAGAGGAAATGTGGAACAGGTGGTTTAATTGTTTGGGTAAGGCCACTTATTTTTGTAAGCTAGACTTATTCTCTGGGTACTCTCAAGTCAGAATAGCAGCTGGAGGTGAGCTAGACTTATGTTCCAAGATAAAAGGAGAATGACTGATGAACTTTGGGAAATAAAACCATTGCAGCAATATGGCGGTTGGTTTCTCAATAGAGCATAGGAATAACTATCTCAGGGTGGGTTTTCAATTGGGGCGCCTGTCTATAACCTCAGACATGTATGAAAAACTGCAACTCTGTACATTTTAACACAATAATTTTTTGTTTCTTTCTCCCAAAAAAAGTGTTTTATAGTTGCTTTCTATATTTTATTTTATTTATTCATTTTTTTATTTCTATATTCAACAATTCACTGCATTAGTGCATTGTGATGCCACTTTTTTTTTGGGTGGAGATTTCTCCTTTTCAGTTTCTTCTTGCATTTTTTTTTGTTGCTATCTTTTTTTGGGTGTTATGCATATGCAGAACTTCTTTTGTTTTTTTAAATGCTTGTTATTGGGTTTTGCAGGTTTCTTAGAGGTTGGTCTGACCTCTTTGCTTGAATATATTGCTTGTAACAGTGAAGGTGCTTTCTGTTCCATAGCAATTCAGGTTATATCTCATGGTGGGGAGGGATTAGTATCTAATGTGGTGTATGCTTTGCTAGGTGTTTCAGCAATGTCAAGGGTAAATTTCTTTACTGTGTGAATGAGAAAGCTGCTACGTTTCTACTTATGCTAATGACTATTGTCTCATTTGGAAAATTCAATGTTGATTATGACACTAGCTCGTGCTTAACATTTACAACTTGCCTGCCTCTCTTTTAAGTGGCATGATATTTAGGATCGTTTTTTCCTTTTTAAGAAAAAAAAAAAGAAAATAATAAAGAAAAAAAAAAGAGAAAAAAAAATAAAAAAAAAAAAAAAAAAAAAAAAAAAAAAAAAAAAAAAAAAAAAAAAAAAAAACAAAACAAAAAGAAATCTGTATAGTGACTAAAGAAGAAACTCAATTCTGAAGGTTTGTGCATTATCATGAATTGCACCAGAGATCCAAGATGACCTATCAAACTCAATGTTGTTCACCTATTATGCTGAAATTGTGACACTAAAATTCCACATTTCATTTAAATTTTTATTGGTTTCGTCCGTATTCCACTTGGTATGCATATGCATACAAAGAAGGATCAGAAAGAAAGGGAAAAAAAAACTCGCTAAAAACATTAAAAGTGAAATCTAAGATTTGAGATCGCGATATGCTTTATTCTTTGAGGCAGTTGGGATCCGTGATACTTTTGTTGCAAGTTGAGATGTACACCTTTGTGAAAGGTGTGAATTACATACAAAATGTTAGACATTCAATAGAGTAGCCAATTTTTTTATTTGCAATGCTTCTGTTGTATTTAATTTAATGAAAGCAAGTCCGTGTTTGTACATTAATGCTATAATTTTTAGCCATTCAATTCCAAATTGAAATGTAGGTTGTATAAATATTACAACATAATCCTTAAAGAGATTCTTAATAATTGTATCATTTGTAATTATAAATGAATTCTTTAATAAGTTCCAAGATTTACAATTCTCATAGGTATCTGTTAAGGACCAAACTCCCTTTTGAGTTGCCTTGTCAAAATATCCCTATTGACCATATGGGAGTTTAAATGTCCTCAAAAGAACTTGGCTTAGGCCCATAGAAAGAGGCTTGTGGATTGCAAATTCAAGTGTGTCCAGTTAAGGGACACCTAGGTGCACACTTCAGTTGGGTACATATGGAGGTTCCTGAGATTCTTGTTATCTCTTGGTGCTTCCAAGGCACTTGTCTAGGCATGTTCTAGAAAGGTTCATGACGTACAACTTGGGTAGCAAGATTTCAAGTATTTGGGGTCATGAACTATTGCTTCAGTTTTTTGGTTAACATGTCTAATTGGTACATCCCATTGAGATTGAGATCAAAATTTTATGAGCCACTACTTACCCTTGCATGCTTTATGGAACAAAATGAGAGAAATCATAATAAGATAATTTGGGAATATATGACATGGACTGTTATTAAAAGTAAAACATAAAAATGAACAGATTAGAGAACATACATCCTGCTTGGAAATAAATTGAGAGAAAAAAAAAACCAAAATAGTTTGGAATTATAGAACAAAGACTTTTATTCAATAAACATAGAAATGAAAAAATAAAGGAACTGTAGGAGCTTTCCCTGTTGGAAACAAAATGAGAGAAAACATACTAAGATAGTTTGGACATATATAACAATGACTTTTAGATGCACAACTTAGGAAGTGTGGCCTGTTGACAATTAATAGTAATTGTAGAGGTTTTGATAAACCTAAAATAATATTTTAGTGATAGATTTTTGGACAGGAGACAAGTGTACATATATTGAAGGAATAAAAATTGTACAAATTGATGGCGAAAACCAAAATGATCAACTGAAACCAAAAGCCAAAAACAGTCACTATAGTTTCCCTTCACATGATCTATGCCCTTATACTACTCATACCCCAGTTACAAAACCAATCTCCAATGTTAAAACCACTTGCTTATATAGAGAAAGCTGTCCAACAAGACGCCATTAGTAAGATTTTCTTCCCAAAGACCAGCCTTAGAATTACTTACATTTCAAAACGCCCAGCAATTTCTTTCCAAACATAGCCCCCAAGATGAATCCAGAACCATCAACTTGCAAATATGCTGTCTTATCAGAATGGAACAAGAATATTGAAGTTGCCTATTTTTGCCAAATCTTCTTTGTGAAGGCACAATCAATGAAATTATGATAGCTATATTCATTATCATCTCTACATAAGCAACACCAATTAGGTGATAAGGATCAACACTTAAAAATGCCTCTCTAAGATGTCAAAACAAATTAGGCGATCGTGCACAATTGTCCACCCAACAAATTTGGCTTTCAAAGGAACATGTGCATCACAAATGGATTTGAAAGGGTATTGGTAGTCTTTGGACACAAAGGAAGAGAGACCGAAAGAGTAAATGCATGATGAAAGGAAGACTTTGAGGTAAATAAACCTACCAAATCAATAGGCCAAGAGATCCTATCCTCCCTAGTTGTTGATTGAATGGATGCAAGGATTTTTAGATTAGAAAGTGCCTCAAGACACTCTCTGTTAGAAGGGTCTTTCCTTATGAAGGTGCAGGAAGGAGGGTGATGGGTCTCCTTTCGCAGATGTAGGGGAAACTAAAGAAATTGAGGCACAAAAGAATAAAAGGGAATTTGATTCTTTATTGAGATCAATGTGACAATCAATATATATTTGAATGAAAAGAACTATTATATTCTAAGAGGGCTACTCTTTCTCAATATATAAAAATTTCCCATAGCTTTTACATTCCCTCCAATTTTATTTACATGCTTTCACTTACACTTACGAAGATTCTACTCCCATGCTTCTTTACATGTTAATTCTTTAATCCTCTCTAGTTGCCACATGTCTTATCTTCTTATGCCTTGTCCCATATGTGTGTGTGATCGGAAGCTACTCTCCTCTAGAGATTCACCTTGTCCTCAAGGTGAAATGCTGAAAATTGTCATTGGATCAGAAAACCTGGTTCTCAATTGGCCTCTAATGGCGAGAGATCTTTCCATTTGGCAAGACCTTGGTGGTGTTGGCCACACAACGGACACCCAATATAGAGTGACTACCATCCATTCCAAATTCAGCATTGAGAGTGGAGGGAAGTGGATGATATTTCCTTGTAGCCAAGGATGCCTTTCAACTATTAAATATGAAAGACATAATGGATATTTGACGTGGAAGGAAGCTCTAGTTTATAGCCGAGGGGGCCAACACATTTGACTACTTTAAAGGGTGAAGAAAAATGAAGACAACTTTTCATTCTACTTGTGAGCTAATGACTGCATTTTATATGGGGGGAGCTTCAAATTGACATGATTGCACACTTCAAATCAGAGTTCCTGCCTTGTCTTATCAATGGCCCCAACTCCATCTTTGATTGTGCTCTAGCTAAGTGAAATTTGAGTTTGTAGAGAATTGCATCACGACCCATTAATTGTTGCTTAACACTGGCAACAACTGTGGAATGGGTGCCAAACCGAAATAGAGGGGTTGTGTCGCATCGCTATATAACACAGAATGGGTGTCATATTGGTTGAAGTATGGAAGGGTGTTATACCAATATGCAGCCCACGGTAGCCACCTACACTGTTTAGGCTTGTCGTAAGCAAAGCAGCGTGAGGGTGTTTGCAAGCACCTGTTAACAACTTCAGATTGTCGATCTGACTGTGGGTGATAGGTAGTATTGCAGTTCAAAATGATACCTTGTAAATGGAAAAGCCTGGTCCAAAACTGGCTTAGGAACACTTTGTCTCTATCAGATACATTTGATTTTGGTATGCCTTGGAGGCCCACCACCATCTCAAGGAAGGCTAATGAAACCTGTTGTGAGGTGAAAGGGTGTTTAAAGGCGACGAAGTGAGCCCCCTTGCTGAGCTGGTTCACTACCACAAGAATAGAATCGAAGCCTCCCAAACATGGTTACCTCTCAATAAAATCCATAGAGTGGTCCTTCCACATTTGATTGGGAAAGGGGAGAGATTGAAGAACACTTAGAGGAGCCTTTGCTTTGTATTTGAATTGTTGGCAGTTGCAGCATTGCTCCATGAACCTTTTTGCATCTCTCTTTATACCCAACCAGTGAACATCTTATGCTAATTGCTTGTATGTTTGTAGGAATCTAGAATGACCACCAACCACTCCATTATGATACTTATGTAGAAGAAGACAATAAGTGATGAATCCTTGGCCACAACTAACCTGCCATTATACAGTAGATGTCTCTGCCGCTAGGTAATAGGGCGGCATAGCAGATTGGTCTTGCTGCAAATCACAACATCTGTGGCTCAATTTTGGATCGACTAGCGCCTCTATATTGATCTGTTCCATGTCCAACAGACAAGGAGCAGTAATGGTTGCTAGAGACAGCCTGTCATTATCTGAATGCACAACAGTGCATATGGTGCAAAATTCTCCAGACCTGGTTTATAATGGACTTCAAATTAAGCGCAAGTATCTTTGACAACTGTTTTTGTACCTAGGTTGAATTACCCCCTCTGCTCCAGCAAGAATTTCAAATTGCATTGTTTAGTATAGATCTTTGGTCAACAAATAATGTCATCATTTCTGAATAGCAAGGACTATAACCATGGGCTTTTGCTCATAAATTGGTTTTAGGTTGATCATAGGTGAGAAAATTTGGCCAAAATATTCTATCGATCTACTGCTTTACATGAGCATTATGCCAGTTCCATAAGTAGAAGCATTTGTCTCTAAAAAAAAATGGTTGGGAAAAATAAGGTAATTCAAGCTCTAGTTGGGAGGTCATGGCCTATTTCAGTGTCAAGAAGGTTTGATTGGCCTTGACATTCCATTAAAAGGAATGCGTCTTAAGTTTTTGCATGAGTGGCCAAGTTAGTGCTTTGTTGCCCTTCACAAATCATTGTTAGTAGCTTGTGAGGCCCAAAAAGCCTCTAAGTTCTCAAATTGTAAGGGGCCCGACCATTTGAGCATAGCTTCTATTTTACCCTCATCAACTGAAATGCCCTTGGTGGACGCCTAATGCTCAAGCTACTCCACCCTTGACCAAGGAACGAAAATTCGACTTCGTCTCAAACTTCGACCTTCAAAAATCAGAATTAATTTGAAGAGTTCGAAAAATTGGAGAGAAGTTTTGTAAAAAATTATCGACTTGGAAAAATTCAAAAAATTCTACGTAAATGCAAAAATATGCATAAATTCTATTACAAATGATGAAAACAAATATAAATCAATATATTTTAAATATAAAAGTATACATATAATGGTTTTAAACTTGTCTTTTAACATTAACAAGATTTAGTATTTATTGTACATGTTAAGAACTATATATTATTTACTTGTGCATTTCATGAATTTCACCAAAATCTTCAACTTTTTCTCGAAGTTTTGTCGAATTTCATCGAAGTCTTTGAAGTTTTTTCAAATTTTTGTAATTTTTTTTACAACTAAACTCTGGTTCGATAACTATAAAATTTGAATTATTTCGTCGAATTTCACCGAAATTCGACGAATTTTCATTCCATGCCCTTGATTGGCCATAGATGGATTTTTTGGCATTAATATGCAAGCTATTTCATTCCAGTGTTATAAACACTAGCTGCAGATGATGTTCAACGACCACCAAATCTGTACTGTAAATTAGTATGTTGTCAAAGAACCAAAACAAACTTTTGGAGAGAAGTGCAAAAGACTTGGTTCATTAGGAAATGGAATGTAGTAGGAACGTTGGTCAGGCTGATTGACATTACCAAAAACTTGTAGTGTCCATGCACTTGAAACACGGTCTTTGGCACATCCTCTTTTTTCACCTAAATTTGGTGATAGCCTGACACCAAATCCAACTTGGAAACACTGCAGTACTGCCACTTTGTTGAGCACACAAAAATCCATGCGAAACCACTAGCCAGCTACCTTTTCTTCTTGACCAATAAAATGGGGCTTGAGAATGAGCGTCTGTAGGTTAAATAATTTTGGTTGCACACATCTCTCCCACAATGTGCTTTTTTTCAAGAGGAAACAAACAAGTTTACTACTATTAATATAGTTACAAAGGTGCATGAATTGTACACGAGGATAACTACAAGTCTCTCCTATGGGAGAGTAAGCATTTATCCCATCTTAAAATCCAGTCCACAATGGAGAACACATTTTCCCATTTTGATACAATAACCCACGAATTGGCCGACCAAATGGTTGAGTCCCAAATTGTGTCCTACAAACACTCTGTTCCTAAGAGAATTCTTCCATTTTCTTTCCAATCAAATGTTCCAGACTGTTGCATAGATAATGATGATTGTTGTCTCTCTAATTTATAGAGATAGTTTGCTGAGATGCCTTCCACTCAAATGATCTTGAATTGATGTTGGAGCTAGAAATCTTCCTCTTGAGAGGTGTAGCCGCATGATTCAAATCCGCCAGCTGATTGCGACTGAATGAATAGATGTTCCGCAGATTCGTTGTCCTTCTTGACTCTTTCCAAATGTGATTAGACAAAGGGAAAAAAAAAGATCTGCATATATATAAATCGAATACCTCCAAAGGCCATAAAAGATGATCTTGAGAGGAGGAAAATGGAGCCCTTCGAGCCTCTACTCCAATTTTATGGCCTCCATCTCCTTTGTTCTAGTTAGGGCTCTTCGTAGATGAAAGTCCTACGAGATAAGAGCCTCTCGTCCTTTAGGGGGCTGAAAAGCTAGAGATGAACTAATTATTCTGTATAAATAATCTAATTAAGTGTGAGCATGATTCCTTTTAAGGCATTCTCGCCTAGCCACTTGTCCTCCCAAGAGAGAAGCTCATTCCTATTGGCCACAATCCATTTACGTCCTTCCAAAACCTAAGGGATGAGTGATGCAATGAATTTCCATGGGCTTGTAGCACACTCACCCTCTTAAACGAACCCAATTATTTGTCGATCTCTCTTCGTACCAATTTTTGAATTCCGTTTGAGACCACTCACGCCCACATTCCTTAGTTGAATGTTTTCAATCCCTGAACCTCCTTTTGCAATTGGTGCCTGGACCTTATTTATCTCTCACAAGACGCTTGATCTCCTTTTTCAATTGATGCATGATCCACATCACGAATACATGGAAGCTTTTTTATTAGCTCAAAAACCCTCAATAATTGACGTAGCAGCAATCCTTCAAATTGGAGACCGAAATTGTCTGGGTACAATTTGTACTCACTTGTTGCAAGGAGCAAAGTTCACTAGCATGCCATGCATGTGATGAATCTTGTTTATCATGGACTCAAACAAAACTCCCCCTCTCACACAAGTTATAGTTGCTGCAAAGTGTGATGACCTCATCAACAAAAGTCTCCAATCAATCTCTATCACCTCCAAAGTTGCTAACCACTTCATTTTCAAAATCAAATCAGTTTTGCCCAGTTGTAGTGGGAAGAAAACCTGCACCATGTTAAGACCTTGCAATTCCAAAACTACTCCATGACAAGTACCTTTACCATGGACTACCATACCACTTGGGAAGCATGCTTTAGTTTGTCATAGTTGTTACTGACAAGTGCAACTCGTCCATCGATTCCTCCGCTACAAAATTGTGGTTGGTGCTATTGTTGACCAAAATAGTAATATTCCTTTAACCTATTGTTCCCCACAACCTCATGGTCCTTGGCACAGTAAGAACCAACATTGCATTGATTGAGAGTTCCACATATTTTATGAGATGTGTTGGAGCATTTGAATCATGGTTCGACTCAATGGCGAGCTTCTCCTACTCTTGATCCTATTCCTCTTCCACCAGTGTTGCGGGATTGTCTTCATTGACCATGAGGAACTGGAGCACCTTCTTGCTTCGATGACTAGGGTTGTAATATTCTTCACAATGGTAGCATAACCTTTTGCTTGTTGATTTTAAACATCTAAGGGTGTTAGATCCATCTTCTTTTTCCCTTCATTATGGCCAATCGCGATAGTCTGGGAGTCCCAAACCATCTGCAATGTAACATAGTGGTGGTTAGGGGTGTTCCTTGGACAATCTGCCACTTGATAGGGTTTGAAAACTCTTGTAATTGACGACTATTGATGGAAGAGCGCGGTCTATCAATTGAGCAATGTCCATGATTAGGCCTAAGCCCATGGGCTTTAGCATTCTAATTTCGAGTTGAATCACAAGTTTCAAACCTTCCAACAGTTCATCATGAAGATCAACCATGGAAGCCTACTTCATCTCATAATGTCGTCGATACTCAACAACTCTGCTAGATGTCTAATAGCCTTTTGTGTAAGCTTCCCGATTGTGACCATCCAAATTGACTAAGAATTTTTTGCCTGTGCTCGATCTGAGTGGTGAAAGAAAGATGTTCATCTTGCCAATGAAGCCAAGCCAGTGCGTCTACTTGAAAACTCACTCCTGCCACCATGAGTTTCTCCAAATTTGTCAATTGCTTTGTGTCAAAAATTAGCTTTGCTCGGGAGACCCATCCTGTCAAATTCTCATCATGGCAAATAGGCATGCTCGCCAACTCTAGGGTCTTGATCTCTTGTGTAGCAAAGGAGGTTGCTACTGTAGTCTCCTTTGGTACCATGTGGCACATTTGGCTGGATATAAATAATAAGCTCTTTAAGAAGCATGGGAAGATGGTGGACAAGGTTTGGGAGGACATCAAATTTACAGTTTACTCTTGGGTGCATGCAGCAGCAATTGTGCAGGAGCCATCCTTGTCAGGTTGGTGAAGATGTTTACATCAAGTTTAAGGTTGCTTGAGTCAGCCTATCTACAGAATGTCAAACTCTAGTAGATCTTAATATGTGTACCATTGGGAGGCATTGCTGGTGCAAGAATGGATATATTACTTAAACTTTTCATAAATTCTATGCTTTTCTTTGCTGAAAAAAAAGAAACAAAAAAATCCACTCTTTGAAATGACGAGCACCACAGCTATCCAGTTAATACATATCTTCTGATTCCCTCTTAAACTCCTGGCAAACTAAAATGTCAAGATTTGCTCTATGCAGCACCTTGATCAGGCTATGTTTATTGCGAGCACTGCAATCATGAAAAGCTATCTGTTTTAGTAAGCATTACATTGTTCTTGACAAAAGATTTGCTGATTTTGTTTTTTCTTTCATTTTCCTTTTCTTCTTTAGTAAAAACTTGCTGATAAAACTTTTCTTTTTATCTCATCTTGGGTTATCTATTATATTTTTTATTATTACCATCTTCATTGTTATTAAGTACTGAAAAAGGCTTAGTTGAGTTGAATATTATTGTCTTTAGTACAAAATTATGTTCACTTATTGTCATTTTCACAAAGAAAACAACTAATCAGTATCCTTTTATCTTGTTGATTGTGAAGTCATGCTTTAATATTGTTTATGACCAATCTGAGTTCAGTAGCATTCGATTACTTCAAATTAGGCTCTTAAAATACTAATAATGTTGATACTCAATGAGCGAAACCATGGATCTATTGTTCTCCAAAGTCATAAAATTCTTAATTTAGTTGCTGTAGCAATCACCCTGGGATGATGCTGTTTGGAGTAGCCATTTGGATAGTGTTGCTTGGGGTCCATTGAGTTACATTCCATAGTCTTGTCCATTCCTTAGCATTGGTTAGGCAAGAAAGCTTATGTCATGTCATTACTGGTGCATGTAAAATCTTGAACAATTGTTCTTTTCTTTGCCAGGTTCACAAGTCTGCAACAATTTTGCAACAGTTGGCTGCAATCTGCAATTTAAGCGAGAAGACTAATTGGATGCATGTTCTTTCTTGGGAGTCTTTACATGGATGGCTGCACTCAACGGTCTGTTTCAACCACAGCTATTTATGGCAACGTCTATTTTTTTGCTAGCTTCATTTAAATTACTTTGGTGTGTGGACCAATATCTCAGTTGTTATAGTTGCACTTTACTCGGAGGTCATGGGTTCTAGATTCAGCTTACGAAGCATTCAGGGAATCTCTTAATTCTCTGAAAAATGACCTTTTATTTATTTAATTTTTTGATGACCTTATAAAATATTTGGCCATACAAGTGAGAACCGTTTATGTGAAGATAGTCCTATATAATTGGTAATTTATATTTGATCCTTTTCTTAAATTAGTCCATACTATTATTTGGAAAAACTCTTCATGCCATGGTTTTTCTTGATATATGCAACTGTGTTTCTCCTGGTTGTTTGCCTGTAACATGGGACTTCAACATATGATTATTTTCAGGTTAATGCATTGCCGGCTGAGTATCTGAAACCGGGAGAAGCAGAATCATTAGTGCCAATGTGGCTGAAAGCTCTTTCCTGTGCAGCCTTAGATTACCTTGAGAGCAAGACACAGGATGGAGGAACAAATAGTCATGGGCATATGCAAGGGAAAGGCGGAAGAATGTTAAAGCGTCTAGTCCGAGAATTCGCTGATACCCACCAAAGTGTTTCTAACCTAACGTGATGTACTGTACAAAAGCATACTCCGGTTATTGCAGTTGCTGATCTTAATAGATCACTGGTGAAGCCCGTACGTACTCTGGTTGTTGCAGTTGCTGGTCCTAATGGATCACTGGTGAAGCCCGTATGTACTCTGTGGTGAAGCCCATATGTTCACCCATAATGTGATGCTGTAAATAGGAGGGTATATTATTATTTTCTAGCAAGGCCACAGAATCTGGCTGTTAGAGCAAAATTATCTCAGCTGCGGTTGCCATTTGCCACACCTTGAAATTCAAGGGAAATTTTGGATACATGATTGTTTGGCAGGACAATTTGATGATAAGATTTTGAAGTATCGCAAAGGTAAAACTATTGTAAATCAAGTGCAGTTAACATGTCTTGATGTAACCATGGAGAATTGATGTTGATGTTAAGAGCCCTATTGTTGAAGATTGCTAATTTTATAGAGATGCTAATGAAGCACTTATTTCTAACTGACGTGTGTTTGGAGCCCAGCTCCAACTACTTTGTAAGTGACATGAGATAATTTTTTCGGATTGAATAGCGGCTTGCCCTTTTTTCTTTGTTGGTTCAAGTAGCATTTATCGTAGTCTCCGTGTGTGAGAAAGTATTAATCAACTCACACGGTACGGGACTTTCATATGCATGGAATGAAGATAATCTTTTCCCTTCTCGGGCTTGTGTTTGCATGTAGAAAAAAACTTAACGATCTTTTTCTTATATGGGATTCATGTTTTGCTCTCCAAAAAAGTTTATAATCCTATATCAAACTTCCGTTTGCATTTAATAAAAAAATTGTTATCGTTTTCTTGCATGGCACTATGGCATACATTTGTTTATATATATAAAAAAACTCTTATTCTCTTTACCAAGAGTCAGTGGAGTTTTCATTTGCATAATTTAATGAAGTACTAGCTTCCTGTAAGAAAAAAAAAAAAGTTAAATTAAGCTCAAACTTTTTCCCTATGTTAGACTTTCTTTAGTATGTGCAAAATTATAAGACGCTAGCCGTACGTAATCACCAAAGTTGATTACTACTTGAGTCGGGGCTTTCGCACAAATGTTTGTGGGAGGAAAATAACAATAATAATAATAATAATAATAATAATAAAAGAGTTAGGTGGGAGAGTCTTTCCTCTGCGCTTCTTACATTCCGCCGAAGAAGTAAGTTACTGCATTCGTGGATCTCTCTTTCAATGGCGCTGCAAAACGCGGCCGTGTTTCCGAAATCGATGTTCACATCATCAGAGTCCAAGGAGCTTCTTCCTTTTCGTGTTCAGTGGAGGAAAGGTGGTAGTTGGAGTGGTTCTTCATCGTCGTCAATCTTTTTCGTCCGGGCTGTCGACAAAAACAACAACAACAACAGCAGCAACAAGAAGGCAGCTGCTTCAGTTCCCAATTCGAATTACGTGGTACCTCTAGACAAATCTTCGTGCATAACTCGGCCACTCGCCGAGATTTTGAGGGACCTCAACAAGCGGGTTCCCGATAACATCATCAAACCCGACTCTAACCTCATCCCCTGGTCCGTGCTTACTGGTTGCTTTCTACTTCCCTTCTCCATTAGTATACGATCCAGCTGTTATTGATTGTATATTAGTTATTGTTTGACTTTTGCACTTGATCGGCTTACACGGTATTTCTTTCATGTCTTTTTTTTTTTTTTTTTTCCTTGGAGCACTACAGTACTGGTAAAAATTAGTGGTATAGTATAAACAGCTTCTGAAGCATTAGGCTTTAGTGGTTGATATATACAAATATTTATATATCATTGAATTTCAAAATCGTGGAAAATAGTAATCTAAATAACAAAAAAGTAATTCTAACTCCTAAAAAATATTTCAAAAATATACATTGGGTTAAACATCATTGAATTGCTCGGAATCATGTGTTGGTACATGATTTGAGGTAATTCAACAGTGTTTAATGATGATATACATTTCTGATGTCACCCTAGCGATTCCCCCCTCCCCAAAACGAAAAAAGAAGGACAAAAAAGAAAAATGCACACTACGCATTCATATTGATTGTTGTGTGTTTTTACCTATGCCAATGTTTGTAATAATAATTAACAAATGAGCAATGAATGTGAATGCGGAGTTGCACACTTAGTTTTATTTTATTTTATTTTATTTATTTTGTGTTGTTTTGTCGTTAGATTAGCGTTGATGTGTATTTTACTAG
Organism: Tinospora cordifolia; assembly: GCA_030144865.1. Lineage (NCBI taxonomy): Eukaryota > Viridiplantae > Streptophyta > Magnoliopsida > Ranunculales > Menispermaceae > Tinospora > Tinospora cordifolia. The sequence goes on along the minus strand of JAJIYU010007193.1, from coordinate 4,355 downwards.
CTGTTCACTGGTTATTAAACGCAATTCAATAAAGCAAGTTTCAAGTTTCAACTACATGCGTTCAAATTGCATACATGACTCTGCCTCCTCCACTTTGCTTATTCAGAAAACCAGGTTTTCAGTTGTTTTAGATTTCCATATTTCTCCATTGAAAGTCTTCTACAGAGGAAAGATGAAATTAGTCCAACCTTATAGTTATTATTATCCAAGTCAAGAAACTATTCTCAACTTTCATTATGAGGAAGTTCTCCATTTGCAAATAACTAAACAACTTATAGCCAGTTCATTTTGCTCCCACATATACAGCTAGATTCCTATAATTATTGTGGCACACTACTGGAACTTGCTCAATTACAGTTAAACTGAAAGAAAGATGGAAAGTGGACTCCGATGCCCCTATTGATACGTATCTTTCTGCATTTAGACAATTGATTGCGCATTTTAAGGGCAATCATGAGATATGAATGAGAATTAATGTGAAAATTTTCACCCTAGTATATATATATATATATATTTTTTTTTTTTTCCCATGGGCTTTCTTTGCAAATTTTATTTTGAAGGAATCTTTGACTTTGCCCTTCTTGTCTTTGTTATTTGGCTAGGTACCATGCGAATCGAATGTTAAGCTTCTATGCCCCAGGTTTGTGAGATTTTCTTCTAGGACAGATAATAATGATAGCATTGACTTGTTCTTGAATACTTATCCTTTTTCATTTCCTTTGTTTCGGTCAACAATACAATTACTACTTGACCTGACCTTTCCCATCAGTTCATTTATTCTTTGGCATTAGGAGGCCATGTCTTACTAGGTAGAGACCTTCAACTCTACTACTTAAATTGGGCAGGTGACTCGAGTTTATTGCTTATGCTGTTTGCTTATGATACTGTGCTAATTGGTGTAACTGAATCCTGCTTTTTCCTAATTAATAAAATATCTAGGCTTGCCTTTAATGAGACCTCTTAGGGCAGATTTTGGGTCCTAGAGGCAACAAAGATACCCTTGGAGCACCTAGGTGCTCTAGGGGTGTGAGTGAAAATAAAATTTTTGGTGGTTTTTTAAATAAATATCTTTAATCGTGCATGTTCTTCTCCATTTTAGTTATAAATAATTATATATATATATATATATTTGTTTATAATTTATAAAATTTACTTTATTTTAATATAGTATCTATTATCTATATATAGGGAGTGAGAGATCAATAAATATATAAATAAATCTCTAAGAATCTCTAAATAATTATTTTATGCTCTGTATTTAACCCAGTTGGGCCTCAACTCACCTTGAGAGGAGGTTTATTGCCTAGTATCACACTTTTGCCTTGACAACACCGTTTTTGAGTAATTGTTAAATGCTTAATTTCATCCCAAAGATCTAATATTCCTTTCATTATGGTGTCGAAAATCTTGTGATACGCTCTAGTCCTTCGACCAAGTTGGTGGGCCAATGCAAATTGTTGCAAGGGAATTCAAGCCACTTGATCCAACCCTTTTTTCATGGAAAGGACTTGGATATCTTCTCTATCTTGTATGTCTTACTACTCAAAATTCTGTACATTGACAAGTAGTGAGAGGGTTATGTCAATAAATTTGATTGTATTACTGCCAATTGCCTTCCTTTAAACAAGAAAGCCCTTTTTCCGGCCTTCAAGCCTATTTGAAATTCTCATAGTGACTTGGTCAAAAAAAAAAAAAAAAAAAAATTGATGGTGATAGTGAATTTCTCCCTAATGGAAACCTAAGTACTTCATTAGCTATGGGCCATTTGGCCCATTTAGCATCCCATCTTCTTTGCTAAACAAAGGCTCACTTCACTGTCCATTTTGATCCCTTGAACATGCATAGTTAACTCTTGCCCATATTGATCTTCAACATTTCACCAAAGCAATGTTGTGTGTTTATGGCTTGAAACACATTTTTCCTCATCCTAATTGAGTAAGAACAAAGTAGCGTTTGCATGGTTTGACAATGTTCCCTTCACTTTTCTAATGCGTAATAGGGATGGAAGAATGCTTTGCTTTTAATCAATGTAGCTAACTCATTTAGCACTACACAGAAGCCTTAGAATCCTTTGTCATAGAAGACTTTTTTGCTTGCAATTTGTTCCAATAACCACTTCATGGTTAAGTCCTTGTTGATCATATCGTGAACAATTTCACCATTGCTCCAAATGACGAAGGTTCCATAGCATTTTTGGTTTCAATGAGAGGGAATTGATTTGGACCAAAGCTTGGTTGGATGTTAGAACCATTAAGGGATGAAGCATTGATGACAAAGTGTTTCTCAAGAATTTTGTCATGGTCGATGTGGCCCCTTCATGTTTTAGTATTTTGCATGCTTTGCATCCATATGGATTTATAGTTGTTCTCTTTAGCCAATGGTTTAGATCTTTATTTTGTTCTAATTTTGTTGTTTTGTTTTGTTTTTTTTCTTATATGTTTTCTTATCCTTCTAGATTGTTGTAAATTGGGTTTCTTGAGTTGTCTGCATTTTTTAGCAGGTTGGTGTGGAGAAATACGTGATGTCCTATTCTCAGACAATGGTAAGGTGACAGTGGTGTATCGTGTCAAAGTACGTGGTTCTGATGGAGAGGTGTGCCTTCACTTTCCACTTTAGTGATCTTTCACATATTGTGTATGTTTTTTGATATTTATATTCCACAATTCCTAATAACACGTGTTGATATTAGCATTTTTTATGGATTGTTGATGTAATTAAACAATAAAGCCTGGCACATTTCTCTAGTGAATAATATAGCTTCTATCTGTTTCTTCTACTTGTTTGATAGTGCCTATTGATGCCAAATGCCTTATTGTATAGTTGTACTCGTGGTGACCCCATTTCTCTATTTTATTTCAAAATTTTTAAATGAAAACAACCCCCTAGACCTCACAATAGTGGGAACCTAATGGACTAGGTTCATATACTTAATACCAACAATCGAGAAGTAATTCATGTCATATTTATTGGTGTTGTGAGAAATCCTTCCTTGACTCCTAATAAAATGATCACACCACCAATTTGAAGTATATACTTGATGAGATAGTGGTTGAAGTGGGTGGGGAGGATGGGGCAATATCAATAGATGCTACACTCATCTTCTTTGTCCTTTTCAAAAACAAGAAAAAAGAACTTTATTATTTGGGAAGACCAATGATGCAAGAAAAAAACCATGATCTACATGTAGATGTGTATAACTAAATGAAATATGGATGGGTTCTCCCATCAATTTGTGTAGCCTTTTCTTAGGGTTACTCCTTAATTAGGGAATTTCTTATTTTCTTGAGAAAATATGAAAATTGAATGTTTCATAGCCAACATAGTTTTCTAACAACTTCTTAAAAAAAAACATTTTTTTCTTGGAAAGAAATTCTTGACCCTTTTATTTCCGCGCCTATAAATAGGACAAATTTTTTTATTATTTATGATTGTTGTTCATGCTCATTTTAAAGGAAATAGCTTAGTTTTTTATTTTTTAAAAAAAGAAACAAGAATTATATATATATATATTACAATAGCTAGGAGGAGACCAAAGCCAAGGCCACCCTCGCCCTCGCTACAAAACACCCCCAGCACCAATTACAAAACATTTTCCCAACCCCGAAGCCACTCCAAAATGGGGTAACCCAAAGATAGGGAGTTGTTATTAATCCAAAAGGAAGCTAGCGCCAAAGATTCTTCCAAATCTGGTTTGGAGGGAGTCCCTGTCCCTCAAAAATCCTAGTTGATCATCTCAATGATGTCTGCAATTTTCTTAGGGATCTTAAATATAGATAAATAATAGGTTGGTATGGCTTCAAGAACCGCTTTTAGAAGAAGAATTTTGCCTCCCTTAGAAAGAAAGCTCCTTTTCCACCCTGCTATTCTTTTTTTAATGTTCTGTATTACCGGCTCCCAAAAGTCATTTCTAAAAGGGTTTCCTCCCAGTGGCATCCCAAGATACATCATAGGCCAAGCTTCTTGCCCCACCTCAATCTCCTCTGCCAAACTTCTGGTTTCCTCTTCTTTAGAGCTTATACCCAGCAGTTGACTCTTGTGACCATTCACTTTCAGTCCTGACAATAGGCAGAAAGTCCTCAAAACTTTCTGGACAGCCTGGACTTCTGTCCTACTGTTTCGCATGAAAATTAGGCAATCGTCAGCAAATAACAGGTGGTCAAGCTGAATATTATCCTTACCTATCGTCATACCACTTATCAAGCCCTCCCTTCTTGCTTTCTCCAGAATACGAGTAAAGGCTTCAACCACTATGGTGAACAAAAATGGAGATAAAGGGTCTCCTTGCCGTAAACCTTTTTGGCTGTTGATCTTACCCCTAGGTCTCCCATTTATAAAAATCGAGTAATTGGTTGTCT
>JAJIYU010007192.1:0-19531 GCA_030144865.1 Tinospora cordifolia | reverse complement strand
GAAACGCCTAATGGATGATAAGTGTTTGCATGTTCAGTGTTTGGTTTAAATAATGCTATGGATATACTGTGTATGATCCACTGGGCTCTTGAGCTCACCCAATCATTTTTTTCAGGTAATTATTGAAGACGATGCCTCTGCAGATTAATGTAAATTAACGACAGTGTACAAGATAGTAGAAAATGATGTGTATTGTAGGGTTTGATTATGTCAAATGTCAGTAATATTTGTATTTTCAAAAGAATATTTATGGAGCCCACAAAATTATTCATAACTCTGATAATGAAGTAATGTTTTTCAGATGTATTGTATTTAAATTTTATCTCTTGGATATGAACTGTTAAAACTAACAGATAAATGAGTAAAAGAAAAAGTAATATCTCCAGTTCTCAGATAGAAAACAGGATTGACTGCAATCAGAATAAATGACGTCTCAAGCCACGAGACCACCACGTCACCTATGACGTATGTGATAAAGAAAGAACGGGAGCTGGGGGTGTTACACCCAGCCATTAGAGACTAAAATGACCAGGAAAGTGTGTTGGTTGACATATTTACAAGGTGAAACTGTTGGAAAACAGTGTTGATTCAATCTTTAAGGGGTTGGTTCCTAACCCATCTGAGGTTCGTTTTTTAGGCAAGACCACTCGTTTTGTTCCTTGTCATGTTTACTTTAATCTCCAATTAATAGAAAACAAAAACTATGATCTTAAACATGGTTTACAATGTGCTAAAGTTGACTAATTGTTAATCGTTATAGCAATTCTAGCAGAAAACTGTTTTTGGAAGCATCTTTGAGGCAACATTTGAAATAGTTAGGACGTTTGTTTGAACAGAGACTTGGAGTGATTGAAACTTCACATTTGAGGCTACAAGGAGGTGTAAACTCTGAACCTTAAGCCCCTACATTCGTGGTTTTATATGCATGCAAAGATATCTTGTTACATATGAAAATTGGTACTTACAAATTTTTCAATATTGTTGATATGTGCTAAGTATTGTAGGGTGTATTTGAGAATGATCATTGTCATATTTGTTTACTATTTTGAATGAGACTTGAATTGTTAATGTTTTGGGATATAAACCCTTACAAAACACGTAAGAAAGAACCTCAGATCAATGGGGTAATTGGGGTAAATAGGCACTTAAAATCATAGAAAACTTGAATATTGAAAAATTTGTTACATAACAATGAATGTAGGAGAACAATGGACTAACCAAAAATTGGTATTTTGGGCTAAGATTTGGTGGAGACATTACTAGATATGTCAAAAATGTTGTGTACCAAATTTCATCCCAATTCGAGTAAGGTAAGGGGGTCAACGGATGCACAATGTGACACCTGTCACAAAAGAAATGAGAATTTATAGTTCCTATTATTGCACTTAAAAATCATAGCAAATGATGTTCAAAAATTAAAATCTAATTTTGGTGAATTTTTGGGAGGTTCATATCAAAATTGGAAAGTTTCACATAAATCCAACGCACGAATTGATTGTAAAAAAATCGACAAATTTGCTGTGCAGAGAGAACAAAAAGCTTGAAATTTGGCTAAGTTTTGAAATTTAGGGATTTTAACCTAATTGACCCAATTTTGACCTAATTTGACCCAATTTAACCCAAATTAACCAGAGATGACCAAAATTGATTATGTTGACCAATTTTGACCAAGTTTGACCTGTTGACCGAATCGAAGTAGGTTGATCAAGACTGATTAGGGATAATAGAACAAGGGCTAAGCCACATTTAAAAGAGAACTAAAATTAAGTTTAAATAATGTAGATTCAAGTGTATACTACGAGACTGGACCGAGTGTCGATATGACATCGGTGCATCGGACCCGAGGTGAGTAGTTTGATTCAGGTGTTTATTATAACTTGTATTCCTTGCATAAAACTTGTATGAAAAGACATGATTTAAATAGTTTCATGTGGTTGAGATCAATTAAATTGGTTTTGAAATATATAGATGTACACGGGAAATGAGATCATAGGCTCGAGGACCGAGTGTAGAGTCAAGGTACACAAGGTGAGACTCGAGGTTCGAGCATAGGATTAGGGCATATGATCAATGTGCCTAGCTTTTAACCCGCTCGAGTGACAACACTTGAGGACCAAGTGCAGGGTTAAGATATTCGAGGAATATACCTAGCTTACGACCCCCTTGAGTGGCTGGTATGTCTAACTTACGACCCACTCAAACAATGACCATAGGGTTGGGTTTGTCGACTTAAGACCTTGGCCTAGATAGAGTTTTAATTAGCATGTATTCGAAATGTTCTTTTATAACTATTGCATCGTTTATAACTATTTTTATTCTATGCCATGCATTCAAGTATTATATTATTTTTCTATTCATGCATACATATGCTATTTTGGAATGTTGATTATGGATAACATGTTGGTCTTACTACTCATTAAGCTACACTGACTTTTAGGCTTACTATTCTACTAACATTTTAGGTTTATCAGCGACTGACAGAGGGAAAGGTGTGGTGATTGCCTAGTTCCTTGACTATTCCTTTTTCCTTTTCTTAGTCTTTTGTTTGAGGTTGGTCATTTTGTGTATGTATATATGGTCAACTGTGTATTCTTGAACGAGACATATATAATACAATGATCACTCCTTGTAATGTTTGCTTACTGTCATACTTGAATCTTTAAATTGTTCTAACATCACTTGTTGTTGAGATCCGAAAGGCTTAATAGTGATTTGGCAAACTCGACTCGATAAATGGGTTCGTTGGGTCACTGTGCCAGTCGGGCTGCCCTTTGCCTAGGGAAGGGGTCCCGGCATGAGTATCACTAGGAGGGTTACTGAGCAGATCATGAGGGCATTGCCCTAGATGCAGCCATAGGTGGGGCCACAACCGCAAATACATATTCAGCACTAGGAATAGATCCAGGTGCAGCAATAGACACCCTTACCTGAGGTTTCAGTCTATTAGAAGGCACATGATGATGTTGAGAATAAGGAACAAAAACAAATGCTTATGGAGTTACAGAAACTCTGCCTGCCATAGTTTGATGGCACATCTGGCAGCATGACAACTGATCACTGGTACCAGGAGCCTGATGAACATCTAGATGTGTTGGGAGCGACAAGTTCCAGTAGAGTTGCACTGACGACCCATCAGTTTAAGGGACTAGCCAAGAGTTGGTGGAGAATGTTGAAAGCAAATCTGAACACCAACATTCGATAGATGAGTTGGGAGGAGTTCAAAGAAGTATTTTATGAGAAATTCTTCCCACAGGTGACCCAAAAACAGATGCAGTCAGAGTTTATTAGACTGACTCAGAAAAACATGACAGTAGCTAAATATGAGACTAAGTTCATTGAATTAGCCAAGTTTATGCCTCAATTGATCAGAAAGGAGCACATGAAGGCTAATCATTTTGCTGAGGGTTTGAAGATGGAGATTCGAAAGGAAGTGGTGCCCATGGATTTGAAGACATATAGAGAGGTTGTGGAAAAAACACTACTAGTTGAAAGAGAACTCAACCTCGAGCAGAGGTTGAAGAACAGGAACAAGAGGTTAGGAAATGATAGAGACTATCATAGGGGTCAGAAGAAGTAGAATGGTGGTTGAGCTCAATAACAACAGAATTAGTCCTAGAAGAATTAGAGACCACAAACACAACAGGACTGTGCTAGAAGTGATAGACAATTGGCTAAAATGCAGGGAACATGTTTTCACTATGGTAAAAAGGAGAAATTGCTAGAGAATGTTGGAACAAAGCACCACAGATGTAGAACCACGTGCAGAATATTGGTCAAGGTAGGAATCAAAGGGGTCATGTTCAGCAGCAACCCCAACAGCAACTGCCACAACCATAATAGAAGCAGGGCGGGCAGAATCAAAACAAGGACAAAATCAAGCCCAGGTGTATGCTATGGCAGATGGACAGGTGGACCCAACACCAATTGTCAAAGGCACATTTTTAATATTTAATGTTGCTGCAAAAATATTATTTGATTCGGGTGTTACAAAGTCATTTGTTTTAAAAGACTTAGTTAAAAGATTACAATTAGCGACTTCTACCCCACCAGAATCTTTATATGTATCAAATCTCATAGGGACTATAGTAGCTTTTCAAAAGATTTGCAAATGTAAGTTAAGATTTAGGGACAAATTAATAACTAAAGATCTTAGAGTACTACCTTTTCATGGCTATGATGTGATATTGGGTATATATTGGTTGACACAGTACTAGGCTTTGATTGATTGCCCGAGACAGATAGTCACATTGACTTTACCATCTAGTTAGTTGGTGAAGATCTATGGTGAAATTTGGAAACTACCTAGAAAGCCCATGGCGGCAATTTCAACCAACATGAGCCAAGGACAAGATTTTCGGAAGCTGATGGATGAAGATGTGTTAGAGGCTCATTAAAAAATACAAGACATTGTGGTAGTGAGAGACTACGTGGACATATTCCCAGATGACTTGTTAGGACTGCCACCACAAAGGGAAGTAGAGTTCAAGATTGAAGTTTATCTAGGAACTGATCTTATAGCTATTTCACCTTATAGGATGACACTTGTTGAATTGAAGGAATTAATGACTTAGTTAGACGAACTACGGACAAAAGGTTTCATTCGTCCAAGTGAATCACCTTAGGGTGCGCCAGTGTTATTTGTGAAGAAGAAGGATGGGTCTATGTGATTATCTGTTGATTATAAGAAGCTAAACAATGTTACTGTGAAGAATAGGTATCCATTACATAGAATTGATGACCTATTTGATCAATTAAGAGGAGCCACATATTTCTTTGAGATTGATCTAAGGTTAGGATATCACCAATTGCGTATTTGAGAGTTAGACATTTCAAAAACAACATTTAGAACCAGATATGGTCTCTTTGAGTTCACTGTATGCCTTTTGGTCAAACTAATGCACTAGCAGCTTTTATGGATTAGATGAACAGGGTTTTCAGACCTTACTTGAACCAGTTTGTAGTAATTTTTGTGGATGACATCTTGATTTATTCAAAATTAGAGGAAGATCATGTGAAACACGTAGAGATTGTTTTGGAGACTCTTAGAAACCACCAGTTGTATGCTAAATTTAGTAAATGTGAATTTTGCATGAAGATGGTGAAATTTTTTGGGCACGTAGTATCTACATAAGACATATCTGTTGATCCAGAGAAAATAGAAGCGGTTATGAACCAGAAACAACCAAAGACAATCACTGAGATTTGAAGTTTATTGGGGTTAGCTGGATATTACTGGCGATTCATTCAAGACTTCTCTAGGTTAGCAGACCTTATGACAAAACTAACTCGAAAAGAAGTCAAGTTTATTTGGAATGAGATGTGAATCAGCTTTCCAAGAGTTGAAGAAGATACTTACTTCAGCCCCGATACTTATTACCCCAACTCATGCAATGAGTTATACACTTTATATTGATGTGTCAAGGAATGGCTTGGGTGCTATACTAATGCAGGATGATAAGGTTGTCGCTTACACCTCATGGCAACTAAAGGTACATGAACAAAACTATCCAACTCATGACTTGGAGCTAGCAGCTATTGTTTTTGCCTGGAAGATTTGGAAACATTACCTATATGGAGAGAGATTTGACTTGTACTTGGACCATAAAAGTCTGAAATACATATACACTTAAAAGGAGTTGAACCTCGAACAAAGAAGATGGATGGAATTTTTGAAAAATTATGATTGTAATACCTAAAATTTTAGTGTTGTAATACCCGAAATTTGAGTTAAAAACTATTGTTCAAATTACGGTTATTGTTCACGAATACGGTCACTTTTTTGTCGACAGACAAAATAAGGTTCGGTGGTTACTGTAGCTACAGTAACAAACTATTTGCAATTGTGCAATTTCGTCTTTTTCTGCCAGAAAATTCTATATAAACCCCCTTCATTCTGAAAATTCATTCCAACAAGAAAGAAATAATTCCTTTGCTTACTCTCTTCTCTTCTCTTGTTCTTCAGCTGTTTTAGACAGCAAATATAGTAGTAGGAAGTAGAAAACCCCAGTTTCTGCATAGCAGTAGTGAAGATCTACGGTACCTCTTTTGAAGCAATTGGAGGGTTTTTCTGATCAAAGCAGGTATAATCACTCTGCTCTAGTCTCTATGTAAGATTGGAGATGTCGTTGTTCATTTTAGTATGCATACGTAGTCTACTATTCTCATATATACGGTATTGTTCATACGGTACTATTTATTGTTACTATTTAACATTGTTCACATATACGGTACTGTTCATATATACGATACTGTTCATGGGCAGTTATTAAATGACATTTTCAAAACGTAGATCTTGAAGACTGTTGGCCAAAGACTCGGAATAAGTTGAGATTCAGGGAATTACTACTGAGGTGGAAGTGATTACTCTACTCTCTAGTATTATTTGAATTTTAATGTTGAATATGTGATGTTTGCATTGTTTGAATGCCTAGAAATATGCAAGGTTATTGACTAAATGATTTATGAAAGATTTTCCTTTATTTTTAATTTATTTATGACCGAGAGAGTATGCTGTGTAGTTGCGTCTTGTATGATCTTTTACATAAGAAATTGACAGTCATTGTTTTTATTTATGAAAATATTGATTTATGATGTTATGCTGATGGAATGTTTAATTATTGATGAAATATTTATTTTATTATGCTCTATTCACAAAAATAAGATTAAATAAAGATTTTAACAACATATCGGTACGGGGACGAATGTCCTTCGTATGTGTTCTATGTAGAATTAGAACTGATTGTCAGGATTGACACCTGAATGAACTAGGTTTCAGAAATGAACCCAGAGAAGGGTTTGAGTTTTAGAATTGATCTCTCTTCTCAAATCTGGAACACAGAGGTTAACCCCTTTCGGTCTAATTGACAACTGTTGATAAATAAATGTTTGAAACGCCTAATGAATGATAAGTGTTTGCATGTTCAGTGTTTGGTTTAAATAACGCTATGGATGTACTATGTATGATCCACTGGGCTATTGAGCTCATCCAATCATTTTTTTAGGTAACTATTGAAGACATCGCCCCAGCAGATCAATGTAAATTAATAACAGTGTGCCTCACAGTATGAGGATAGTAGAAAATGAACTATATTTTAGGGCTTGTGACCTACTATATTTGATCATGTTAGATGTTGATAGTATTTGTATTATCAAAAGATGGCTATGGAGCCCACAAAATTATTCGTAACTCTGATCATAAATCAATGTTTTCAATTATTTTGAAATACTGAAGTTATTGTGTTTATATTGTATTTATACTCTATACCTTGGGATATGATCTGATGAAACTATCAGATGTGATAAATGATGAAAAGAAAAAGTAATATCCTCAGTTCTCAGATAGAAAGCAGGATTGACTGCACTCAGAAGAAATGACGTCTCAAGCTATGAGACAACCACGTCGCCTATGACGTATGTGAGAAAGATCGGGAGCTGGGGGTGTTACAATGACTTTCAGCTTCACTACCCTCCAAGAAAGGTGAATGTTGTAGCAGACGCCTTGAGCAGAAAATACAGTAAAATTAAAGAAGAAAAAGGTCAAATGTATCAGCTAATAGAGAATTATAATTTGGTTGTTAAAAAATATGAGGATCAAGTAGTGTTATTCACCCTAGTGTGTCAGCTAGATCTACTCGAACAAATCAAGAAAGAACAGAAACATGACAAGTGGATCTTAGATCTTATTGAAGGTATGAAATAAGGCAGACATAGTAGTTTTAAAATTGATACAGATGCAATACTGAGATTGGGTAACAGAGTTTGTGTAGTTGAGAGTGGGCAGAGTAGACAGATAATATTAGATGAAGCACACCAGACTAAATATTCTATGCATCCTGGAGGTGACAAGATGTACTAGAATTTCTGCAAGACTTATTGGTGGAAAGGAATGAAGAAAGACGTAGCTACATATGTTTCTAAGTGTTTAACTTGTTAGTAGGTGAAAGCTAAACCCAGGAGACCCACAGGTTTGCTCCAAACTCTTCTTATACTAGAGTGGAAATAGGACAACACCACGATGGATTTTGTTAGCGGGTTACCTAAGAATCAGAAAGGGGAAGATACCGTGTGGGTTATAGTTGATCGTCTCACAAAGGTAACTCACTTCCTACCAATTAGATCCATAGATCTAGTTAGTAAACCGGGGGAACTTTATGTTAAGGGGATTGTGAAAATACATGGAGTACCCAAGATTATAATATCAGATTGGGATGAGAGGTTTACACCTCAATTCTGGTAGAGTCTATAGAAACAATTGGGTATTAGACTAACGATGAACACAATCTTTCACCCACAAACAGATGGACAATCAGAGAGAGTAATATAGATCTTGGGGGATATGTTGAGAGCATGTGTTCTTGATTTCAAGGACAACTAGAGCAAACACTTGCATTTAACTGAATTTGCCTACAATAATAGCTATCAAACAAGTATCCAAATGGCACCTTATGAGGCTTTGTATGGTAGACCATGTAGATCACCATCATGTTGGGCAGATTTGGAAGATCGAGTGCTTACAGGACTAGACTTGGTAGAGGAAATGAATGAACAAGTCAAATTGATTCAAAGGAGATTACCAACAGCCCAGAGTAGACAGAAGAGCTATGTTGATAAACGAAGGAGACCTTTGGAGTTCCAAGTGGGTAATAGAGTGTTTCCGAGGGTTAGTCTTTAAAAAAGTATTAGAAGATTTGGACACAAGGGAAAATTGTTACCAAGATTTATTGGGCCATTTGAGATCACTAGGCGAGTTGGAGAATGTGCATATGAGCTCGATCTACTTAACTATATGTCTTTGGTTCATAATATTTTTCACATATCGATGCTACGGAAGTATGAGCCTGACCCCTTTCATATCATCCACTGGGAGGAGATACGAGTACAAAACGACGCCACATATGAGGAGCGTGCAATTAGTATACTGGATCACAAAGTACAGAGCCTAAGGACTAAGGACATTTCATTAGTTAAGGTCCTTCGGAAGCATCACAACGTCAACAAAACAACTTGGGAATTAAAAAGTAAAATGCGAACCAAATATCTCAATCTATTCACCAAGAGCACTTGATTGGCATTGCTGCCAACGACAAACGATTCAGGTAAGCGACTTCAAATTTCGAGGACGATATTTAAATTAAGGGGGGTAGATTATAATAATTGAGAAAATAAATAAATAAATAAAATACATGTAATTTAGTGGGATGGAGATTCAAAAAAAAGAAAAGAAAAGAATATATATATATATATGAAAAAATAATGTATATACACATATATACATGTGTATATTGGTTAATAATAAAATAAATTAATTAATTAATAAAAAAATATTATCTAAATTTTATCAACTAGTAAAAGATTTAATAAATTAAACTTTAGTACACAAAATATAAAATAAACTTAGAAATTTAGTAGAAAAATGATGTAAAGTATGCATATTTAAGTGTACAAGGGGTATATATTTGTAACACCTAATTTTCAACCGGACCTCCTGCCACATGTTACCTCACGTGTGGATTGTCGCCCGGATGAAAATCGGAATGCTACTTAAAATCTTCCTTTGTGAAAATTTTTTCTTCAAAATTAAGTTCATAAAAATTTATTCTTAGGTTAATGTTTGGATAAATGTTTTATACAAAACAAAATATCGATATAATTTCTCAATACATTTACCAGATTTCTCAATACAAATTATAAACAATGCACTGGAAATACTTAAAAACTTGTGTTAAAATAGAAATGTTAGACATATAATACTCTTCACAAATCTAATCAACTGGATTTAAAATCAAATAAATATGTAAAAATCATTTCAGAAATATTAACAAAATATCACTTCCAATACCACATATGCCCAACTACTTCCCCATGAGGTGTCCAATTAAAGTGTGAGTCTTCAGATGTAAGTAACAGTACTCTAAGTCCAAATGTACCTGAAAAATAAAGTGGGAGTGAGCTCAAAAGCCTAGTGGATCATTCCCGCACATCACATGCATTATACAGACCCAATCCAAAACACTACAAACACTTTCAAACATTAGGTGTTTCAAACATTCGTTTTGTTTTGATCAAAGTCTAAAACCGGAAGAGGGTTGAGATACCTTTCGGTATTCCCTGTGATCCAATCCAATCGTAATTGTAGAGGCCTCAGGTACCATTTAAAATCAGTTATGTTATCAGTATCACAGTCTAAAAGAGTGTATTTACCATGGCATCATACAATCTCCTAAAGACTTCAAACTGTCGCAGGCAGCTCCGGTTGGGAATACCTACGATCCGCCTTGCGGCTCAACAATCGCACCGGTACATGGATTCTTAATAAACTATCGTCTTATTTTTGTTTTACAACAATCTCAATCACATCAAACATCACATAATACACAAGAAAAATAATTCAAACTATGCATGCAAGTTAACATGATAAGGTACATGAGTAAACAATAGGATGTCGATGCATATGTTTCTAGCCATGCATGCCATATTTGAGTAAATCTAAGTGCAAGATGTTATGTTCAATCATGTTATGAACTAATTACGCATGAATCTAAATAATTCATCATACATCACGCATCATTCAAATAAACCAAACAATTTTAATTGATTTCCTAACAAGATTCTAATAAGCTAGAACTATTCAAAGAAATGATTTGAGTTTTAAATCTATATAATATATATGAGTAAGGAAGTCATGTCCACCTGATTTTGCTGTACTTCAGGGCGACCTCGCTTTCCTTCGAGATGTTCGATACTCAAAATCTACAATCTGTAATTCAACAATTAATGAGATTCACTAATTTTTTAATTCACATTTAATCTTATTCAAGTTATTTTTAGACTTAAATAATTTTTAAAATAATTATGTAGTCTAGATATCAATTTCATACATTAAAATTTATTAAATAAGTGTTCCTAAATTTCTTAGTTTCTATGATTTAAATAAATTATTTATATTTTTAAATAAAATAATTATGAACAAAATAACACTTCTATTTGTCAAAATTTTTGTCTCTTCCGTATTAGAAAATTTTATTCTTTTTCCTATTAGAAATGTTCTTAGTTAATATTAGAATTTTTATTAAGACTTTCTTATTTTAAGTTTTCTAAAATATTTATCAATTAAATTTTTAACTCTAATTTTCTATATTACTAACTTTTTTTTTTAGATTTCCTACTATTTAAAAATTTAAATTAAATTTATTTTAGTGTTTTAGTTCGAATAGATTTCATTATAGATCATAAAATTTAAATAATATATAGATAAATAAATCAACAATTAAATAATCAATTTAATAAATAAATAATTAAATGAATCTTAAAATTTAGCTTCGCACCTTTCGATTCTACGCCTCGACGGAAGTTCCCATTCACGACTCACTTAGTTTCGACCACACTTCACTTGCTCAACCATTTAAAACTTTGCCAATCTGCTGAACACAACTTTACAGCAAAATGTTGAGCGGCGTTATTTTGTTCCAATATCTATGAAGTCAGGAATTTACTTATCAAGAATATACCCTAGAATTTGGTTGTTCTCTGTTTCAATAGTTGGCCGAACTAACAATTTTAGCTATCCACTACCGGTAACATTCCTTCCAATTTTCTGTTGAACGGCCACAATTGAACCAAGATCAGATTTCTTTGCTCCAACTCCATCATGCTCCAGCTCAACCACAACTCAACACAACAATTAAGCTCTTTCTTCCCTGTTTGTGATTCACGGCCGGCCTCACGGGTATTCAAAGTCAAACACAACCAGTCAAACACCATTGTTCACACATTTCACAGCTCATTCTTCATCTCCTCTTCACGGCCAGCAACACCTCATGACCGACAGCATCAACATCCAGTGGCTCTTCTTCTCTTCGTTCTTCACGAACAACAAGTAATCCATGCACACATACTCAAATCAAACCCCTCTGCTGCACATCTTCGTTCCTTGTTTTTCTCTCTAAAACCAGAAATGCAACAAACTTTGTGCTCCTCTGCTTCTTCTTTGTTTCGTCCAACCAGCAGCTCCAATTCTCCCCTTTCTCGGTCTAGTATCTAATAGCATTTCACGGTCCATTAGCAGCAGAACATCCACACAATTTCCGCTCCAACTCACGTTCTGTGTTTTGACAACCACGAACCAGACAAATGAACCAAAAAAAGCTGCTACATTCCTCTGTTTTATGTTATATTGGTCTGTTCTTAATGCCCCACTGTTACTTTAGATCGTCTTTCCTCTTTGTTTCAGTTTGTCCAAAATGAAATCAGCTATAATAGACATTTCAAGACTGAGATTCCTTCTTCTTTTCATTCAGCTGTTCGTCACGGACCAAGCACGCCAAAAACTGGATTTTTCATTCCTTATTCTCGTTTCAATTGCAGCAGAAGTAACACACAAAAGACCCCAAATTCAATGCCCAAAACCTAGAATTTGAGTCCGAAACTCAGATTTTTCAATTTGCTTCTCGGTTTCCAGCTTGCTTCAACCCAAAATCAGATCCCAAGTGTTTTTTGTTTTGTTTTCTTCTCCATGCTGATTCACGCCCCAAAATAGAGCACCGATTTTTCTTGCTCTATTCTCCGATCTCCAGCCGGCAGCCATGTTTTTGTTTCCCAGATTTGGATGTTCTTCCTCTTCAAACTCGATTCGCTCGGATGCTGTCACAAAACCCAGCATGTTGCTGGTTTTTTCTTCATTTCTTATTCCCCATTTTTCGTTCTTCTTTGGTCCAACGGTAGCAGCAGCAGCAGTAGCTGCGTCTTCCCTTCTCCTTCCTCTGTTTTTGTTTCTTCAACAACAAAAGTTTTTGATTTGTTCTAGCTTGTTCATTTTCTGTTTTTCTTTTCTGTGATCGGTTGCTCATCACCACTAAACCCAAAATCAGATTTTATTGTTTAGGTGGTCTTCTTTCTTCTTCCTCTTCGTCGGTTCCCCGTTGTCTTCATTGCTCCCGAACACCCCAACCAGAATTTTCTAGTTTCTTCATCTTCAACTAACTGACCGCCCAACCTCCTTTCAAGTTCTAGATTCACCACCCAATCTGAAAATCTGGTTGTTCTTGAAGCTCTGATTTCCAGATTTTCATTTCTCTTTCTCTTATTTTTTTTCCATTAAGCCAAAATCCAGAAATTTACTTCATTTCATCATAATTTTTTTCATTATTTTATTTGTTTAAAAACTTAATATAAGTCAATGCTAACTTTATTATAAGGGCATCTCCAACCCCCCTGGGCATTGAGCGCTCGGACAGTTTCGAGCGCTTAATGCCCATTTTTTATTTTTTTTTATTTTTTTTGGTTAAATGATGCGGTGGCGTCACCAACGCCTGAGCTGGCGCTCAATGCGCACTCAGGCGTTGGAGACGCCCTAAGCATCTAATAATAATACCAATAATTAGTCATTTAATCACTTTAACTCTTCTATCATATATATATATATATATTTTAACTTATTTATTCATTTATTATTATTTTTATTATTTTTTATTCTCATTTTCTTGCAAAATAATATTTTATTTTATGTTCGCTCGTGACGTACCGTGCTCGCAAAATTTCGAGGTGTTACAATATTGAATGTATTAGAAATTGTATACAAAAAGGGGCCCCCAAACATACACAAAATCCAAAAACAGGATTTGAGTAAACTCTCCACGTCATATGAGGATTAGAGGGTGAAAAATTTGGATCAAGATCAAATACCACTAAGATAACAATAAGGAATCCAAGGTAAAATTAAACACCTACTCATACCTTATCCATACTAATTCCCTATCTTAATGTGACATCTTTCCTGTTCCTTTTACTTTAATGAAAATTGACTCCCCTTCTATTCCCTCTCTCTAGTCGACTTCCCTCATCCATTGCAAGATTATAGTAGTTCCAAGTCTCAATCAAAGAGAAATCGCATCAAAGTTGTAACACCACGATTTTCGACCGGACCTCCGTTCACGTGTGGATTGTCGCCCGATGAAAATCAAGGTGTTACCTAAAAATTTCGTTTAGTCAAAATCTTTTTCTTCAAACTTAAATTCATAATCATTCGTTCTCAATTAAAAGTTTATATGGATGATCTACAACAAACAATAGGTCAAAATAATCTCTCTAATTCATTCACCGGATTTAGCAACGCAAATCATAAATAGTGTAGCGGAAATACTTTCAAACGATTCATTCAAACCAAATTTGTTAAATAGGGAAAGCCATAGAGAAATAAAACAACTGAAGTTAAACCAATGTAAATGCATTAAAACAATTTAGAAAGATACATAAAACATGACCTCCAAGTCACCTATCCCAGACGACCTCCCCATGAGGTGTCCAATCAGAGTGCGAATCTTCTGACGTAACTTAACATACACTACGTCCAGGTGTACTTGAAAAATAAAGTGGGAGTGAGCTCGAAAGCTCAGTGGATCGATCCTACACATCACATGCATTATACAAATCCAATCCAAAACATTACAAACACTTTCAAACATTAGGCGTTCAAACATTCATTTGTTTTAGTTATACTCTAAAATTGGAAGAGGGTTGAGATGCCTCTCGGTATTTGTAACACCCACCGGGAATCCTACTGAGACTTTTACCCACGTCATAGGGCCCACGTCATGAGGAAACATCCTCACAATATAAATGATACCACGTGCTTGTAAGGTCTTGTCAAGTAAGTGATGTCTTTTGTCTTATTTTGCTCTTCCTTGGCTATAAAAGGAAGAATGTTCTTTGTTTCAGATCATCGAAGTTTTTATCAAAGTTAAGAGTGGTGTGTTTTATAATGAAAAATAGTCTTTTGCATTCTCTACCTATCTGTGCAATTGTTCTTATTATCATCCTTATTCTTATTATTGCTTGTTGTTGTAAGTTTGCCTGTGTTATCCTGGTCTGTAACGTTTCTGACTCTGAAGAAACATCATAAATGTTTCCTCACATTATGGTATATGTTGTATGGTATCAGAGCCATGTTTTTAGTCACGCATCATGAAGATTGTTGTCCATGCTCTTTGTGTTTCTGGACTTTTATATACTGTTCATCTGTCTTTCTAGCCTCTAATTTCCCGCTATCAGAAATTCTTACCCTGTGGAATGACCGATTGTGTCGAGTATCATCACCTTCTTTCTCCTTTACCACCTCAGATTCAATTTCTGACTATACACCATCACCAAGCCAATCTCCTATAAGTACTCTCTTCTACGATTGAGTTTTCTTTTCATTGAAAAACTTTGGTCTTTTACATTTGCCTCCTTGCTTCTTAGCCGACGGACAGGCGTTTATAGCACTATTGGCAACCTTTGGTAACCTAGACCTCTTTTCTTCAATGGCAGAATCAACTCTTTCTGGTTTAGAGACTTCTTGTGGTACTTGCAAGATTGATGGATTGTTTAAAGTTGAATACCTTCTTGATTCTCATGGTATTGTTCCTCTTACTGAACTCGTGCCTATTCGTCCTCAACATGTTATCATATACCTTCTGTTACTTTTTCTAAAAAAAATTTCGAGTCTGTTTAAGAAACACACTCCCAAGAGTCCAATTAAAGAATATGTTCAAATATCTGATTTCAATGAACATCAAGTTCCAGCAGATCTGACTAAGCATTTCTTTGCCTTAACTCTTCCCTCTTCCTTGTTACTCTCATGGAGAAAAGATGGCTATAGTCATCTTCACTATGGTGCCGTTAAGATCTCAATTACATTTCATGGTAGAAACGCCACAGAAGCAATTTCAAGAATTGCACTTCTTGATTCTTGCATGACTAGATATGTTGAAGTTGTTATTGGCACTGTTCAAACAACCCTTAACTCTGGTATAGTGTTTATTACTTTTTATCCTAATTTTAATGTCTCTCTACGAGATCCACATGCCCTTATCACTTTGAGCCTTCAAGTTCAGCTAGCTGGTACTCCCCTAGTCCAAATGGCCCTGGCGGCTACAGTTCACTATCAGATCGCTTATAGGGTTCAAAATTATGCCATTGATATTCCCTATAAAGGATCAAATCTCCAAAGTCTGTTGCTTGATATCAACTCCCAGGGAGCAGTGACTCATTCATTTATCCCAAGGGTTGTACCTTTGAAAAAACTTCAAAAACTTTTCCCTGAAAAATGGATCACCAATTATGAAGTACGGTTTCAAACCACAGAAGTCCAACAAACTTCTTTTGCTGTCCATTAGAGACGCTCAGATGGGCTAGTTGAGACCATTTTTCCTGAGTATCCTACTACTCAGTCACGAGCCATAATTGCAGATATTAATGTGGTTGATTTTTCTACACCGACACCGACATCTCCATCCCATATATGGTGGGATTCTTCTTGCACTTGTTCAAGTTGTTCGGATCATGATTTTGACCTCCAGTATGATGTCCTAGAAAGGCCAAGAAAGAAAACTTCCCACCCGATATGAAAAAGGAGACCCTTCCGTTGGATTAATTGATTCCCCTTTAGGATGTTTTCAATATTACGTTCTTTTCTTAGATGATGAGCCTCCAGAATGTAGTGTTATTTCTGGATCTGTTTCTTCAACAATTCCTCCAAATAATAGAAGTGAAGATCCTTTCACTGGCCTTCCTATGCAGTATCAGGTCAAACAATCCATGATCATCATGCCATCTGGCCCCGAGCTTAAGCCTCTGACAGATACTGAAGATGTTCTTAATTGGCAATCTAATAACGCCTTGTTTCAGAATGATCTTCTTAGGACTATTGCTCAGAAACAAGATGTCCTTGTTAAAAAATAGGACACTTTCAAGCACCAGTAAGATTCTCAAGAACAGTTAATAGCAGCAATTCATGAAAGAATTGACCAAATTCATCAAGAATTAATGGAGTTAGCAACCTCGGTGGAAAATTATGCTGATAAGGCTGCTCTTTTTTTACCTCTTGAACGAAAGCAGAAATCTCTCAAAACTCAATTGAAAGATATTCAGGCCAAAACCACTTCAAACCCTACCTATGAACCTCATTATGTGCTTACCCAGTCTTCTCCATCTAATGTTTTTTCTTCTCTTTTCCCTCCTAATTATCAGTTTGCCTCACACCAAAAGCCAAAACCTCCATCCCTACCTCCTTTCAAAATAAGAGAACCACAACCTCCTTCGCGTACTGCTGCCACTGAGCAACTTTTTTACAAGAGGAAGGATAAAGGTAAACAAAAAATGGTTTTGACTATTGATACCCCCTCACCCAATACCTTGGTCGATTTTCTTCAACACATCACCCACCTGGACACTGAAGAGCATGCCATCCCTCAAAGTACTTCTTCATATTCCACTGAAGAAGATTTTTTCTCTTCTTCATCAGAATCTTCTGGTTCTGACAATATCTTGGTTGCTTCTCATACTGGTGAATCTAGCAGGACTCAAGAGCCAACAGATCATCCACCTGAACCTGGTGACATGCACCCTAAGATAGAATCTTCAGCTCCACCACCAGTATCCTCCCACTCAACAGGCCAAGCTCATAAGTCCTCCAAGGGTTTTCATACCTTCAACCTGGACAAACTATCCTATGATGACTGGCCTCTATTCTTTTATGATATGTTATCTTGGTGCTATTCAGAACAACTCAAGGGTCTCACCGATCGCCAAATAATTGAAAAGATGGTTACAAAATTCTCAGGCAGTCTCCGAGACTGGTGGCTTGATATCAAATAATACAGGCAGATTCATTACTCGAATTGCCCCTTCACTGAGTTGGTTGTTCAACTTTATACCTCTTTCATTGGCCCTGTTGAACATGTCATAGAACGAGAACGAGAACGTTTTCTCTCCACCAAATGTTGCACTTTCTCAGATGCAGATTTCCGAGAACATTATGCCAAGATGTCTCGTATCTTTTATCTCATCCATGGATATGATGATAACAACTTAAAGGTGGTTTTCTTCTACTCGTTCCCCCGACAAATTGCTCAAAAAGCCAAGATTCATATGCAGAATACTAATAAAAAATTTGAGAATTGTACGTTGGGTGAACTATTTGCCTTCATTCAGCTTGGTCGCATGGAACTCTGCTCAGATACTTTGTTCTTCCAACAGCAGCTCAAGATGGGCAAAAATCTGCAAAAATCTTGCCTTCAAGATGATCCTTCTTATTTTGGTAGGTGTCATCTTATGAACCTTGTTCGTGTTTGAAAGGTTCTCCATCATTTCCTATTCCTAGGCTTCACAAATCCAAAAAGCATAGGAAGTGGAAAAAATGGATGCATCGTTCCCCTCATAAAAAATCCAAATGGAAATTCTTACGACGAAAACAATTCCATAAGAAATCTGTTGATTCAAGGTGTTTTATCTATAAAAAGCCTTGTCATTTTGCCAAGAATTGTCCTCAAAAGACAAAAAAGCATGCAAAGCTTATTTCCCAGATTGAAGGGCTTATAGACACAGAACTATCAGATGTCGAATCCCTTTACTCTTTGGATGATGAGTACTCTCCAGAAACATTAATGGCAATCTCAGAATCTCAGGCTCTTGTTCTCAATATAGAGCCCTCTGCCAATGCCATCTCTCCCTTGCCTTATGCTAATGTACAGGTATACTTATCACCCTATCATAATCCAATTACCATCACAGCTCTTTTTGATACAGGTGCCACGGTTACTGTCATGCATCCTTTCATGCTCCCTTCTGATTGGTGGAAACCCTACCACAAAAATTTTAATACTGCAAGTTCTTCATCCTTGGCGGTCACACTCATTAATAAGCCAGTCAAGATTCGTCTGCACCCTCTTCTCACCATCAAGCATAGGATATTGGGCGCCCCCAATCTACTCAAGGATTTCATCATTGGATATGATATCATCCAGCAACTTCGACGGATGACTTGGACTCCTCAAGGCTTGTGAACTCCTTCTGCCTTTATCCCTTGGGTCTCTACAATCATCCCAGCCGTTCATGTCATTGATGATCAAAGAGTCACTGAGCTTCGCCACAAACTAGTCACAGATTGTTGTGCTGAAAATCAAACTGATTTTCTGCAAAAATGTCCTTCTCCATTATGGCTTAA
This sequence comes from Tinospora cordifolia, assembly GCA_030144865.1. Taxonomy (NCBI): domain Eukaryota; kingdom Viridiplantae; phylum Streptophyta; class Magnoliopsida; order Ranunculales; family Menispermaceae; genus Tinospora; species Tinospora cordifolia. Next base: position 552 of record JAJIYU010007192.1, on the reverse strand, counting down.
CCCTAGGTTTTTTATAAAACTCCCTTTTAAGCTTAATGAGGACATTAATCCTACTAGGGCAACTCACCATGGGATGCCACCTTCTCAGCGATCTTTGGCTATTAGAGAAACCGAGCAATTGCACTCTCAAGGTCTTATTGAGCTCGCAACTTCTCCATGGGCATGCGAAGCTTTCTATGTTAACAAACAAGTTGAACAAGTGAGAGGTAAACTTCGTCTTGTCATCAATTATCAACCACTTAACATTTTCCTTTAGGATGACAAGTTTTGTAATACCCTAAAAGTCTATGAGACGTCCACGTCGCTAATGAACAGCGAAAGTGGAATAACAAACTCAATGAAAAGAATCAAAACGGCCAAAACGACTAGACAATCATGTATCATAAGTCTAAAATGGTGTAAGAGTGATGCCAATCCAAGAAACACAAGAAATGGCGAAGAAAAAACACCGAATACCAAAAATTTCATTCTGGTGACCGCGGTCGGTCTATAGTGACCGCGGTCATTGCATAAAAACCCAGAAAACAAAGGCAAAAATGACCATTCTGGTGA
>JAJIYU010007191.1:0-19485 GCA_030144865.1 Tinospora cordifolia | reverse complement strand
TAATTAGTCAGATTATTATTTTGGGAGATGTATATGAGTGTGTTATTATCTGAATGTATCATCAGAACAAATTTTAGATTTTGTGGATGTATGGTTATCTGGAGGAAAAAAAATATATTTTTGTTTATATTGATTGTGACTATCAGGTGATTTGGATTGGTGACATGTTATATTTTTAGAGGAGACTCTGTCAAATTTTTTTTAGGAAATTGGTATTTGGTTGGGAAGGCTTATAGAGTTTTCTGACATGCCAGGGTTCTGACATGTTTGAGAATTCTGTGCCGGTCGTGACGTCACTTGAGAAGGGGTCACGACAGGTTTAATAATTGGATAATCAGAGTATAGATCTATTATAATCAATTGGTCAGGAGGTTGTTGATTCTATAGAAGGTTGCACGTGATTTTTATGTTTATTGCATTAGTTTATCAACTGTACGCTTTGATTGGGGGCATTAGGCAGTTTAACTGATATGATCAAAGGGCCTTGAGAGAGGGTTTTGATTAATAGTGCTATAACCTACAAAAACAGGAATTTAGATTAATTAAAATAACGATTAAATGTGAATACATAATATTTTATTATCATAGAATTCCAATTAATATAATTTTTAAAATAAGCATTTGTTCACTTTCAGTTTACTTTTAGTTTAGATTATTAAAATATCGATTTGACACCTTAGTAAAATTAATACTAAATGTCACGACCCACTCAGGACTTATTGGCAATGCCATCACGGTTGGGCCCACCGGGCATTGTCCGGCTACTTCACGCGGTGACTCAATCGGTACTGTGTATTATTATTGTGATCATTTACACGTGTAGTGATCCCAACAATAACCAGAGAGATAATTCAAGCTGAAGAATGACTAACATGGTAGTGTGATTGTTAAATAGTTTTGTGAATTTTTGGAAAATTTGATTATTGAGACGACTGTGAACCATTACTGTGGTAGTGCGATTAAAGTTACAATTTTAGGTTTTTTTAAGTCGTGTTTTAGGAGTTTTAAGTGCTCAACTATAATTAGATAAGTAAATTAGGTTTTATGATTTGATTTTTACGGCAGCATTGACAACAAGGCAATGAAATGAAGAATTAGGTCAAGAGTTTCTTTGTTCTGTACTCTCTATAGTATGGCTGGCTAAGCGCTTTAAATTTTAGGATGTAATTTTGATTATAAGAACCTTTGATTCTTCAATTTGATTAATCTATTTTGAGGTTTTTTTTATACATTATGTCTTTATTCCCTTATGTTTATTGGCTATAGATAGATTGATTTTATATTGCTAGACTAACGAGGGAGAGAGGTTTGATGGTTTGATTATCAAAGTATAAACCTAGAGAGATCAATTGAACTGTGAGGTCATTGATTCTATAGCACGTTGCACATGAATTTAGTGTTTATTGCATTAGTTTGTTAATTGTATGTCTTGAGAGAGGGTATTAGGAAACATGACTAATAGGGATTAAAACACCTCCGAAGAGGGTTTTAGTGAAAAGTGTCATAACCTACAGATTTATGAATTAGATTAATTGAATTAAGAATTACGAGGAATCACATGAGAATTTTCTATCCTAGAAGCTCAATTGATATAGTTTTCAAATTCAAAACTCGCTTGTTTTTAATTTGATTTTAGTTTAAGACATCCAATTTTTAATTTGATTTTAGTTTAAGACATCCAACTTTGATTTGCATCTTTAATAAAACTGATACTAATAGTAGATTCAGATTTGAGATTCTTGGCAATCAACTGTTCCTTGAGGACAATATTAATTCAATATTCAACCATATATTACTATTGTGATACTGTATACTTATAGTGATAACAACCATATTACCTTGGAAAGTTGTAACACCCTGATCCTTGAATCCTGTTACCAGCGTTGCTGACTTGGCGTCTTCGTTTGTCACCTCGAGATGGATTAAAGTCAAGTGTGTAGTTACTCCTGCTTTCAATATTCGGGAACTGGGACACTACTCATATTTGTTTTCTTTCTCCTAACCATCCCAATAAAACATCAGAGTGCGGAAACATAACCAATAATAATATTCATGATTAAACATGGGGATGACATGTCAACTATAAGTAATATGATTAAACTCATAAAGAAACAAAATACTTTGACCCCATAGCCTGATTTCAAATAAGTTATAAACCAATAATTGGCCCCATGGACGAAGTCAATAAATAAAATAACTAAACACAAATTAAATTTGTGTCCCATGCCCTATGACAGTAACCAAATAATTAACTTCTACTCCTAAACAACCCCAATAGTAAATTGTATCAAGCTACTCCAATGGTCTCCAATTACTTGCCTGTGAGCAAACATCTTCAGTGATTATATGAAAAATAGATTAGTGTCATGAGCTTAAAAACCCAGTGGATCATGTATAACACATCTTAAACATTATTAAAATTAAGGACATAAAACATGCAAATACTTATAAATCATTAGGCGTTTTAAAACACTTCAATTGTTTAGGTTGACATTAAGACTGATAGAAATCTCTTCGGTGTTCCCTTGTGTTCGAACTCTTGGAAGTAACACCCCGAATGCCAATTCTTCAATAACACAACCTTAGGAGTGAGGTCTCACTCGATCCTCATTCCTATTTTAACTACTACCACAATAGCATGGACACCCTCTTAGGGTGGAGAAATGCCCATAATGATACCAGACTACTACCACAATATCCGTATCATCACCCCAGTACGTGGTAAGGATCTTCGTTATCTTCATTTAGTGACCACTAGTATGCATCATTAATCTCAACATTCATAGTGTATGTAAGCATAAATCAATGCTACCGAATCCTTAATCATGCTACCGTCACATAGATCATATCATGTAATCAAATTTGTACATAGTATGTTACTGATGTAGTATTGAATGATCAAATTCATATAACATGTTGTCGAAGTAGGCAAAAAATCATACAATCAAGCTTCATAACATCCTTAGCATGCTTCTAAGATCATAAAATATTAATACACAATTATGCTTCACATTCAAGACTAAAATAATATTAAATAGAAAGTACAATCATTTCTACCTGTTACTTCATTCCACACATTCTAACTCTCGCCTTGATGGTTTAGGATCCTTAACCTTGTAGTTTAGTATATGATCTTCATTAGTATGAGCATTCACATAGTTTTTAACTCATAAAATAATTATTTACTAAACAATATGTTTTATGATAATCAAATGGGTTATGGTGTGTGCACGAGACTTGAAAATAAGGTCTGGGACGTGTTACTGTGGTATCCTGAGGGTCACCGTAGTGGTCCCATGATCATTCAAACACAGTATCGTAGTATAGGGACGACATTGGGGTGGTCATGGGTTTTGTGCATGAAAGATTCGAAAAACATGAAGGGCTCATCATGTTACGGCTTTCAGTGTCGCATTATTCATGAGGCATTCAAGGAATCACACGTTTCCTGTGCTTTCCTCATTTCCTCTTGCATGAGGGACCTTATGCGTTGATCTTAGGATCTAAAAACACGTATTTAAGTGGACATATAGAAGGTTTTATACCTAATGGTTGTCACTTTCTTCCTTGGCTCACCTCCAGTTGATGTCCAAAATGTTTTTAGTGATCTTGTTGCATCAAGAGAGCGTGTATAACCTTAGGAAACGCGAAACAGTGATAGTAAACTGGTCTGCTTTGTGAAACGAATTTGTTACCTTGGTATTACTGTTCAGAGATTCGTTGCAGTTCGAACTCTTGGCCACTCGTGTGTTTCTTCCCCTTTCAAAGCTCACAAAATTGTTATCATAGGGTGGACTGAAGCAAATCCGACCGAAGATGCGTATGGGAGGAGGAAGAACTTGGCAATCGACGGCTAGGGTTCACTCAATGCCCCAACTTCCAATTCTGATCTTCAATCGCAATATGGCGGTATTATGTCCCAGTACCGCGGTATTGGGACTATTTTCAATCACAGTACCATGTCCCAGAATCTCAGTACCACGTTTTCATCAAAATTTATAAGTTTTTAATCGCAGTACTGCGGTATCCTGTTCTCAATACCACGATACCACATCGGCATCTTAAACTAGGAAATTCAATTGCAGTATTGTAGTACCTTGGCCCAATACCGCGATCCCCATGTAAAAGCCCCTTTTTACAATTCTGCGACGCACTACCACGATACCAAAACTGGTATTGCGGTAGTCACACAATTTTTTTTTTTTTATTATTATTCTTCTAAACTTTGAAGTATTACAAAAGTGTACTAATTCATTATGATGGTCGAAGTGTCATTCACTTTGCTAAGAAACAAGTGCATCATGATAGGACTAAGCATTTTGATGTTCATTTAAATTTTGTTTGTCAGATTATCGAGGATGGTGAGAGTTCTCTATAGAAGAAAGATACCAATGATAATCCTACATATATCCTAATAAAAATAGTTCCAAGAATTAATTTTGGGGATTGCTTGAACTTGAACAATATCTTATGGTGTTGAATACCTTGAAGAGAGTAGGAGGAGATGTTGATTGTGATGATTGACTTGTTGCTTATAATGGCCATTGTCAAGTGGAAATTGCTATGCACATGTGGCTTAGACTTTTGTGAGCCCAAGGAATCCTGTTTCTATATTTATAAGTTTTTATTAGACTTCTTTTTTGTATGTTAGTTTCCTATTTGTTTCAGCTCTATTTAGAATAGGTGAATTAAAATTTTTGTAATTCTGGATAAGATACTAAGTGTAAAACTCTCTTTCTATAATGGAGAAGAGAAGTAGAAATTAATATAAAAAATAGAATAGAGGCATTGAGTATTGTATTAATTTCTATCAAATTAATAAAGTTTTTCATATCCCATGAAGTAGGCAAATCTTAGTTGAATCATATAAATTTGTATATATATTTTTTACTTACCTTATTCGTATCAGTGTAGACACATTTTAAGTGTTTCGTTGCATAAATCTTTACATCATTCATGCCCGCTTCATTTAGGAGTGAGAGACATTATAAAATAATTGAAGATATTTATAGTATATTTATAATATTTGTCCTACCCTTCATCGACCATGTGGTCAATTATTTATTATGTGATCAAAATGCAATTTATCCGTTTATCCCTAACAATTATATATATACATATATGCTCTCCAACAGGTCTCGCCCGTTCCTCCTAACAAATATGGCAAATGCTTCTTCTCTTTGGCTCCTGTGTTTTATTATCTCATGAGCAAGAAAAAGAAAAAAGCAAATAGCGATCTTTCCTTCAATTTTGTGAGTGTCACTTGGTGAAGCAAAGCAATATAGAAAGGTAAATTTCACTATATAACCAATAAAATATTAGTGCATGAGGTGGTAGGGTCTTAATTTAGAGTTTTCCTATTTTATTTTTGGTAAATGTACTATTTTTAATAGTGTTCTTGAATTAAAAGAAATATAGTATGTCAAAAGTATATAGGATAAAAATTTGTTGAATTAATTTAGTTTTTTAAAAGAGAGAATATTTTTTTGTTAATATTTACTATAATTAAGTTGTTAATGATTGGATAAAACCAAGAAATAACTCCTCACGTATGAAATTATATATAAAGGATCTCTTTTAAGATCAAATAATTTCATTAAATTGAGTATGATTGTATGTGTGATAGTTATGACACATTTACTAAAAGAAAATCTTGTTATAGCTTATCATTTATTAAAAAAATTTTAAAAGCTCAACATGAAGGCAGAAGAAGGGGGTTTGCGTACCAATATCCATTATAAATGGGCCAAGTCATAACAAATGAGAAGCTGAATGACTTCGTGTTCTAGCATACTTACACTAATATAGTTGACTCTTTTAGGTACTTTGAATATTTTTAAGAGTACTGAACGGTTAAAAAACAGGAAAGGAAACATTTCAGCACTGCATAAGGTTTGTATTTTCCTTCCTACATTGTGCAGATTTAATTTAGCGAAAACAAGAGAGAGATGTTAAAGTTGGAGCAGTATTGAGGAGATGATATATATATATATATATATATATATATATGTATGTATGTATGTATGGGTGTTCTCTCATTCAGTTTACTTAATGCGCCCCGCGCCGAAGGCCAACAAAATCCACCCATTCTGCTCTAGTCTTTTGACGGGCTTGCTTAATTTTCTTGGGGGCCGAGAGTGCTCAATAGATGGATGGGTGATTTGGTTTGACTTTGTAAGTAAATGTGTAACTGCAAGAGGAATAAATGCAGAGAGTCACAATTCAATGGAAGTAAAGCTTTGGGAAGGGAGCGTCGCCTTCACGTAATAACATAGAACCCCTGAAATCTACCGCCCACCGTTGCCCAACCTATAACGCTACTACTGGCGTTGCACCCTCACCGCCCATTTATTCTCCATTGGCAACAACACTCTTCTATCATCCATACCATTCACTAGTCTATCTTCAAACCTTGAAAATGTGAAAAGAAAAAGGAAACAGAAAAAATTGTTGAAAACTGTGAAGAGATGAGGGAGAATTAAGGAAACTCTAGTTGACTTCAATTGATCATAAACAGAGCCGTGCAGCCACATGCCTTCTCCTCTTCATTACATCCTTCATTCCCGAAAGTCAACGCTTCCATGCATCTTTCAATTTGATGAATTAATGAAAACCTTTCACTGCCTCTTATTATAAATTAAAACATAATTTAAGAGGATTCAATAATTTCAAAACTATTTGCCGAATATGCTTGTAAGATATTAAAATAATTCTTGAAGTTGTATTTTTTTAATGTAATTTTATTGCTAACAATTATTGAAGAAATGTTGATATATATCTTTAGTGTATGTGTCTTTATCTGCACTTATAAATAAATATTATAATTATATAAAAGTATAACTATAATAATTATTTTACTAAGTTATTATTTGAAGTACATTTGGTGATCCTTAATTAATTAACAGCGAATTACTGTAATATTTAAACACTTTTTTCTTACATAATTAATTAAGCTACAAACTACATAGCAAATATTTAGGACAAATGCAACTCCTATTATTTTTATTAAAGAGTATAGTATTATATTTACATTTTTATCTGAAGTAAGATTATTGTTAAATGCATAAAACTTGTGTGCACTAAAGATATTAAAGTAAAAAAACAAAATTGTCCCAGTTATAGTTATTAGACGATTGAATGTTATGGATGTTAAAATATGTATTATTCAGCTAGTCAATAGCTATATATAGATGGTAGCATACTACATATAACAAACGCATGCAGTTGGGCATTATAGGTACGGAGACTAATAGCAATAAGGAGGATCTTGGCGTCGTTTAATCCACAGAAACACGGGTCCAAATAAATGTGGCTGTATTGTATAGGAGAAGGTGTTAGGTATTTGGAGAGAGTGGAAACCGAAGGGGTGGTGGTGATCGATGAGGTTACCTCCGTCACCCATGCAAGTTGAGTTCATGACCCATCTGTAGGTAATTAAATATATATTAATATACGACGAAACACAAGGTTATTGCCACTATGATCAGATCTGATCATTGTAAAAGCATTAGTCAACTCCAGTTTGAACCTCAGGAGTTAAGCTATCGGATGAAGCACACGTGCCACAACTCTGAATAATTGGATCCAAATTGGTTGAGAATTCGTGGAGGCGGCAACCTCGTAAGCTGAATCAAATGGGTTACCCTTGTGTTCTACTTCTTGTTTTATTTTTCCCCCCGGTCCTTTCTTTTTCCGTACGTGTGTTATAACGTGTGAAAGCTTCCATGCTTAGGCATGGCGTGTCCTGAGTAATAATAGTGTGTCCATGAATAATTAACATTCCCATGTATATATAAACACTCACAAAAATGTAATAAACAATTAATTAGCACGTATCTTGATTATATAATTATGATAATAGTGTCGGGACTAAAGGGTCCAGTTTCTAGATGGGCTGGGCTGGGCTTGAGCAATTATATATGCGTCATATATGTAATACATGTGACAATTAATTTATTTAAGCAATGGATCTTTGCGTATGTATCAATTTTAAGATGGATTAGTCTCTACCATTGCAGACCAATTAATAAATGAAGCTAATTCAGGAAAGGAGCGGGACCTGAAAACATAATGAGTCCTTGGTTTTTTGCCAACAAAAATGAAGAAAAAAAAAAAACTGTACTTTTTGCGGTAACTTGTAGTAATTATAATAGCCCCAGAAATTAATAAAGAAAGACAATATTGTGTCAGGGGGATTTTCTTTTTTCTTCGTAGGAAGGTTCAACCGCCACCAACCCATATGGCCTTGCCCAACAAACAGTTTTAAGAAACAATGAATTCCTTTATATTCCACTAATTTGAGAGCATTTGTTATTGACTGTTTGGCAAATTATCATGCATCTTGGCTCGGGTCTCCGCCGACCCCTCCCTCTATATACAACTCTTCTCGTCTTTCAATTCTAGGGGTTGGCAAGGCAACATCTTCCGCCCAAATCACATGCTTTTTATCCATGTTATTTCTCAATTAGCCACTTCTCCCAATTGATTAAACCAAGAGATCCAATTAAGGAGGCGACGGAACAGAGGTCTCTCCCCAATTTAACTCCGTATAAGTCTTGTACAAATGCAACTGCTACTCTTAAAGAATCAGCGCGCAACACATGAGTACGTCCACAAATGCGTATAAATGGGTGTTGGAGTTGCAACATTAATTTTATAATTAAGCCCATTATGGTCATATATATATAGGCTTTTGGTCTAGGAGTTTAATTATAAAGTACCGACGGGAGTACATTTTTTTCAAACTGTTAATGGGATTTGTAATGGGTCGCACAAGAGCGGCGTTAAAGTTAGTAGGAAGTAGTATCAACGGGGTTATCAGTTTCATCGTGTTCTTGATTCTTGATATCCTCGATGTTGTTCTTTGCGTCTTCTACAGACTAGTTGACTTCCTGGTGGAAGCAAAATGGAAGCCTTGTTACTGCTCGTCGGCCAAAGACGCTATAACGAGCAGCGGCAACATCCTGGTGTCGGAAAAGGGTGACAACTCCAAAGTCCTCTGTGTATGTTCCAGTAAGTTGCAGCTGGACGACATTTCCGACACCCTCTACCGGCGACCTTCGTTAGCGGCGGAGTTATCAAGGACGATGGTGGGGGAGCTGAAGCGGCTCAAGGTCGAGAGGGAAACAATGGACGACATCAAGTTGAATAGTGGCGGTGGTGGTGGCGGTGGTGTGAGGTCAACCAAGTTTACAGTCAACTCCACCATAATCGAAATGCTACTAGGCAAAATGGGCCGACGGCATTCTCCTCCCATCCCTAGATGGTCTGACTGCGATTGCAAGACTTGCAATTCTTGGTCCTCCACTGGCAAAGACACCCTCTTTGTTCATGCGGAGGGCCCTAAAGGTAAACCCTGTACATATATATGATCAAAAGTTATGCTACTGGGCGTCATTTCTATTTAAATATATATGATATGTATATATATATATATATATATATACGTAGATGTCTAAGATTTTTTTGTTTTTGGGGTGTGGAATCGATCAGGTGACAAGGTGAAGGAAGATGTGTTGTTCATCCATGGGTTCATATCATCGTCTGCCTTTTGGACAGAGACGCTGTTTCCAAACTTTTCAGCGGCTACTAAATCGTCCTATAGATTAATAGCCGTGGACCTACTAGGGTTCGGGAGGAGTCCAAAACCCAGCAATTCGCTTTATACACTTGGAGAGCATGTGGACATGATCCATAGATCAGTGATCCAACCATTCAAGCTCAAGTCATTTCACATAGTGGCACACTCCTTAGGGTGCATTTTGGCTCTGGCCATTGCCGATATGTATCCCGGAACTGTGAAGTCACTCACTTTACTTGCACCTGTTAAGTTCATATCCATTACGCCAATTAATTAATTAGTCAATATTCATAACACTAGATTCTTGAATTAACATTCAAATAATAGGAAATTTTCAATTAATTAAATTTTAATTGGGCGGTTGATCTTAATTAATTGCTGCAGCCATGTTTTACGTTGCCTAAGGGTGAGAATGCGACCCAATACGTAATGAGAAAGATTGCTCCGAGGCGTGTGTGGCCATTGATAGCTTTTGGCGCATCCGTGGCTTGCTGGTACGAACATGTTAGCCGGACGATCTGCTTGCTTATCTGCAAGAACCACCGTTTATGGGAATTTCTCATCAAACTTGTCACCAGAAACAGGTAGGGTACCCCAACTAATTGCTGGCACGAACATGCCTCTAATGTATATATACTTTTATGTTTAATATTTCACCCTTACAGATAGCTACTATTCATAATATTCTCCCTGATTTTCTTTTGGCTTGTTAAATTATAATTAACGCCTACCAGAGTGAGAGTCTTTGTCTATTAAAATTGGATTCTTATTAAAGGTTTAAGTAAAATAGTAAAGGTAGAAGTCAAAATAAGTTTTTTTTTTTAAAATTTTATTACATTTAAAATTAGATCAAAATTAAAAAAAAAATTCTATAAATATATCTTTATAGCATGCATTATATTGTTAATACAAATTAAAAGTTAATGAGAAATAAAGTTATTATTATGGGAATCGTACAATGATCATGGATCGCTTGCAATTAGGATAAAATTATTTGTTGACCTTATCTAACATTCCCAACTTCTGTGTGGAATGATACCATGCGAAAACTTTAATTGGAAATGCGAAATTCTGTTGATTAACACAAAGGTGCCATAATTACGTAGGCGGGAGTGTAGCAACTGCTAGTTTATTCTCTAGCTAAACCCTTCCTTCTAAGTAACCAACAAACAATAGCATCACATCTATGAAATATGAGGAACAAGGGCATCATTAACTAGCTATGAAATGTGAGGTCGGTTCACTGGCTATGCACTAAAACTTAATCGAGTCCGACATGGGGGGGTGGGGGCCATGGATGCTAATTAATGAGCTTGTGGTTGAATATTTACAAGTATGTGTGGAATTGGAGTAGTAGTTGCTAGGGAGGTGGGGCACAAAGAAAAATTTTCCCAACTACATTGGGAAGTTGAAGTCATAGTATGTAATTAATCAGATCAACTAATTTATCAAGAATTATTGTGGTCCGCTCCGCATGTCAAATTGGGTATGCCCTCCAGGAATTGAGATGCCATTTAATTGGCTCGTGATTTGAATATGGTATTATTTTTGAAAGTTGTTTTTTAGATTGCATATATATATATATATATATATTCTAACTTTTATTTGACTTGCAATTGAGTTTTTAATAGTGGGCGGGCGTCACTTTAATTTAATTTGATGTGTTGTTTGGAATACCGTACAGGGTAAGAACTTTTCTGGTGGATGGTTTTTGCTGCCACACGCATAACTCAGCATGGCATACATTACACAACATCATATGTGGGAGCGCTGTGAAAGTGGATGGTTATTTAGATGGTATCGGAAGACATAGTTTGAAATGCAGTGTAAATGTGTTTCACGGCGAAAAGGACGAGCTAGTACCCGTGGAATGTAGTTACGCCCTCAAGTTGAAGATTCCTCGAGCTCGTGTTAAGGTTATTGAAAAGAAGGATCACATCACCATAGTGGTGGGAAGACAAAAGGCTTTTGCTACCGAACTTGAAGAAATCTGGAGGAATAATTCCTCAAATTAATAATGGTCGCCACGGATGTGAAATCTCATGCGTGAAGCAATATGTCTATATATACTTTTTCAGTTTTTTTTTTTTCTTTTAATCTCTCTCTCTCTCTCTCTATATATATATATATATATATATATATATATATACTAATATAATTAAAACGTGCTCATGTATGTATCAATCATGCAAAAGCTACGTCTCTCATTGTGTAAGGAGCAAAATTGAAATTTGATAAGCGTGTCATATCCTGCAACTGTGATGACAAAACTTACTTTTTCCCAAATTCCCCTTGTTACAAGAGTTGGATGCATGCATGACACTTTCTTTCTTTCTAATTTGTTCCTTAATTAAATATTTATTTATTTTTTAATTATCTTTTCAAGAACACTTTTTGAAAAAGTTTATGTAAAAACTCTCCTAAACACGCAGTGTTTGTTGGTATCTACTAAACATCCAATCAGGATTGTAGTGAAAGTATGACCTTCCTAATCATTCTTTTTGATTAGGAGTGACAATTTGTGTCATCGTGTCATAAATGGGTCGTGTCGTAAATAAGTCGTGTCATATATATTGTAAACGAGTCGTGTCATAAATGAGTCGTGTCGTAAATGGGTCGTATCATAAATGGGTCGTGTCGCAATCGTGTTTATAATCGTGTACCTGTATATGACCTGTTTAACTTTTTATAATTAATTTTTAAAATAATTTTTTATAAAAAATATTAATAAAAATATAAAATATATTAAAATAAATTAAAAATTCAAATATTATATCTAAAAAATAAATAAATAAATTACACTATTAAAAAATTAAAAAATATATTAATTTTAAATGAACTTATTTATAGTTTATTTCTTAACTTATGTATAATCGTGTTAAACGTGTCATTTTCGGATTTATCAGGTTAACCTGTTTATGACCCACATTTAGTCGTGTCTAATCGTGTTTGACCCGTTTAGACCCAAACCTGTTTATGCTAAACTCAAACCTGTTAACTTCGTGTCGTGTTCGTGTCGGGTTATCGTGTCGTGTCACAAATTGCCACCCCTACTTTTAATGAATATGATTAAGCCTTTTTTTTTAATTTAATTTACAGAATCCAAATAATACTTTTTAATTGCCATGAACTTTGAATATGAAATTTAAAAGTGCCCAATTTAATTAAAACATAAAATTTCACATACCTTCTTTATTATATTGTTACAAAATGCTCAAGCGACGGAGAGTAGTAACACGTCACACGACGAGCTTTTTTAATTAATTAGGTTCACAATTCAATCTTATCATTTATAACTGAATGGGTACATACTACAAGAAATTAGATCTAAAAGCATATAATTAATTTTCTATTTAATGTACATTAAATTAATTTTCCAACCATATTTAGAAGCCATTAATTCATTACTGGCCACCGAACAATTGCAACTATGCATAATGAGCTACAGTAAGAAGCGGTGCTCGAAATGGGCATCATCTAAATAATATAGGCAACCTATTCTCCATAGATAATTAGAGCTTTTTCCATTACAATTGTCAATTGGGACAACCCGCTTCCTGTCAAGAGATCATTTAGATTTTGTACGTAACGTTACACGTACATTAAATTACTAATTCGCGCGGTTTTATATACTTCGACTAAGTAAACTCTCCTAAACCTCATCCAACCTACTTAATTTCTAATAACCTTAATTAATAAAGTTAATTGCGTTGGACCCATGCTAATCGTGGTGTTTTCACATCTGGCAAACCAAAACGTCTTATAAAATGTGACGGTGGGCCGTTGGCTTACCTTAGAATATAATTACCATCCGCGCAAGTCATCGTTCCCTTCTTCTTCACGTCTCCTACTGCAGTTTGTTGAAATACAACGACCTATATAATATATATATATATAAGTGCGTGTGTGTGTGTGTGTGTGTACAACCAGAGCTTTTTATTAAATTTCATTCACTTAATTGGGCTACTTCACTTTAGTTAAGTGGAACACATGGTAAGTCACGACAGATATTACTTTCATAATATATATGTTCAACATTTTGGTGTAGCTAAATTGGAAAATTTCTCATACGCTTAAAGCCTCTCAGCCTAATTAAGTTACCTCTCGCTTCACCTTTAAGCTTTTAGATCAAATGATACAAGTAGAATGTATCATAGTTATTATTAGTGGCAAGCCTTATTAAGCTGTGCACTAAAAATCAATATTTCCCAACACCATTTGGCATAGTTTTAATATATATGTTCCTCATCATTCAGTTGTTAAATCCTTGTAATCCAAGTGTTAACCGAACAAAACTATTGTGCACCTACTGATTATACAATCATCCAATATTGATCACCATTTAGACAGACTTCAACAAACCGAATTACACACATAAAGCTTGCACTACAACGAACTGTTGTGCATCTACTGATTATACAATCATGCGCAAGCCTCTTTGCCCTCTCTCCCACTATTTACAATCCCAATCTCTCCCCCTCCCTGCTTCTTAACTGCCTTACTACTCAACTGAAACACAGGATGCCTGCAAAGCTTCCTCACTCCTTTTCTCCAACTTAGCCTTTCAGAAAACCCTTCTGGTCTGTCCCCTGTAATGCACTCTCTCTCTCGGCCCTCTATTGCACAGTTTACGGGTGTGCTGTTTCCAGATATGGACTCCTGCTCCTCGTTGTTGACCCCAACCTTCAGGAAGCTCTGAGAACTTTCACTGTCACTTTCAAATCTGCTCTTTGTGTTGCTCCTTGGAGTGTTACCTACATTAGATCCTTCATGCATCCAAATATTGATTGATTGTTCATAAGAGCGCTCACTACTTTCATGAGTTGCCTTTGATGAATTGGTGGGGTAACTGTTGTTGCTAGGTGATTCTGCAGAAGAAGAGAACAGTCTGGACTCTGCAAATGATTCTTCTCTTTCTTGGAGGACTTTTATAATCAAAGTCTTAAGGAGGTTCATTACTTGAACCGCATGTATCAATGCAGTCAAGGGGTCTGCCATCTGAGTAACAACAAAAGGAGTCACTGATAATTATTGGTAATCATGTGCATAAACGACAACGATAATATTCTCCTATTTCACAGAAGCATATGATGAATTGAAAGCTCTCATATAACTAAACCACTGTCACATTCAGCTTGGAGTGGACATTGGAGGGAAGTCATCACAGTGAACTTTTCCTATGTTTCACAGAAAGCAAACACTAGCAGGTCAAGTATGTGACATGCCTACTTATATTTAAGAGTCTCTAAAATACTTCTCCAAAGAATAGTCAAACAATCAAAGTACTACTTTACTAACCTGAGTCATGTTAGGTGCAAAAACCATAGCAATGTTACGCGCATTCATCTTATTCTTATGTTCATACTGCACAACATCTGCCATCAGATTGATGGCCCAGTCAAGCAACGCTGATTCCACTGAAGGTAGTAAGCTCACAACTTGAGTGCACTCTTCTTCAGTATTGCAATGCATCACCTGCTCTGGAGTAAGAGAGTCAAGCACCCCTCTTGGAAGCTCTCGAAACCACGCCTGCAAAAGTATGGAAAACCCCATAATTACAGCAAAAGATGCTGTGTGGTAAAGAAGGCAGCTAGACATTTTATAAAGAAATATTAGAAGATTGAGGAGGACCAGATAAAATTAGTCAAACTAAAAATATCTTTAAATGGTACTTCCAATGAAGGTTTAGAATGTTGCTCGACATCCAATTGACGTTAAACCTTAGGCTCAACAGTCTATTTCCAAATTCTGATGTATGATATGCATCAACTTCAAGATTAAGGGTTCAAATCCTATCATTTCTTAATTCTTTTAATTTGTTAATCAACCATCGTTACGAATTTGTTCAGTGTCTCTGGAATTGTGCATGTCCAAGCAGACAGGTCAGGCATGTTAAATGGAATTAGTGTCACATGTATCTCTTGATTGAGAAAAGCAGATTCGTGTAGCCAACCCTCACAAAGTTCTAAAAAAGCAATAGTTGGTTAAATTGGGTATTATATGTATTTTGACTTGTCTCAAAATGCTGACAAATTTTGTTATATAAAACCAATGTTGACAAACACTTGAAACCATTTGTTCATGTGGCGTTAGCAAATTTGCTAACAGATCCAGCAAAACAGATGCCTTTAAAAGAATAATATCATCATATGTTCATCCATAGAGTTCACCAGCAGAAGCAAAATGTTAATTCAGAAAAATACCTTGATCAAACCTGCTAGACAATGCACATCAATCCCGTGTGGCACAATTCCCCTGTTTAGCTGGTCCCGAACATACTCCTCCTGACTATTTTCAGCATTAACTCTGAATATTCCCTCTGCCTTCAGGCAATAACGAAAGAATGTCAGAAAAGAAAAAGAGAGATTAGTCCCCAAAATACTTGTATAATGCCAAAAGGGGACATACTTGAAGACCTTCTCCTGCATACAAACGCCTCTGCATCATGAGGAGAATAGTAGGCACGCTGTTCCCTCTGTGATCATAAGAACATTGCATGGATTCAGCTGACACCCCAAACACACTGACGCTGCAGAAGAGAGGAAAAGAATAATGATTCTTATCATCAAATTGCTGAAAAAGAAACCTGCTTCTGTGAATCTCCAAGGCAGTCACTGAGACGATGTCTTGATTCTTTAATGCAACATGAAATAGTTTATACATCATAGCAAAGAAAAGACCATCCAGAATATCTAATGGATGAATGACTGTTTAATCTATTGATGAAGACGAGCAAGCATTGTGTTTAATTGATAGCCAAGTTCAATAAAAGAGGCGAGCAGTATCAAAATATAAACCAATGACAAATCAAGTGTCAAGGTAGACCAAACATGGATACCTGCCCAACTTAAAACTCAAATTAAATTAGGGTACACCCATTGGGAGAGGTTGGGAAAGGGAGCCTGGCTCCTTTCTTACACACTCTCCTGTTAGACCTATATGCCCAACACAAGCAAACACCCAAAAAAAAAAAAAAAAAAAAAAAAAAAACCAACAACAAATTTTGAGCTAGACAAATTAATGAACAACATTTATTTATTTCCCTTTACATCATAAGAAATAGTGAGGAAGATTGAAGGCAAAATGATTATACAAGGGCTTTGACATCATTTTCCCTTGTTGAATATAACACATTCAAGTTCAATGAACATAGATGAGGCTCACCTAAAGTAAACTGAAATGGCGAAATCAAGACCACAGGTCATTATTCATTGTACACATATTGTCTTCATAATCTAGGAAAGATACTAATAAATAAAAAACAAAATTCCCATGTTGTTACTGTTAATTTTTCGTTTTTATATATTTTCAAGTATAAAAAGGTAGTTGGAGTATTCCTAAATGCCATTGATTGTGAACATTTGCCGGTTGAAGTGAATAGATTTGTAGAAGTCAAACCACCAAAAGACGAGTTTCACTAGTTATTTTCCTCATTTCTCAAGTTCAGAACCAGGTCTAAGCATTCAAGATATTAAATCCAACAAGTTTCTCCAAAAGAAAAAGAAAAAGAAAACGAAAAGAAAAAAGAAAGTAAGAAGAATTTTATGTAAATGTTCTGTAATGGATAAGGAAGGAACTGCCACTATTTCAAATTTGCACAATAAAAGTAAGAAAATGTTTGACTCTGTTGACATGCTTAGGGAAGGGTCATATATATCCAATGACACGGAGAACATAAATCCTGATTCAGCAAGCGGGAGAAGGAAGAAAAGGAACAAGGGGGAGGGGGTATATGGATGTGGGAAGGGTTAATGTAGGAAGTGAATAACGTTGTACAGTTCGAGAAATGGGGAGTGAGCGATCTCAAACCTGGCACTCGGAACCCTCCTGGGAACTTCGGGTTCGAATTCAACAGGCAAACCCAGAAAGCCATTGAAGCGGTCGAAAGTAACATGCGAAACATGGCGCACATCAGTCGGCCATCCAATGTCCATGGAACAAAGATCTTGTTTTCCTACGGTACAAGTCACCAATGACTTCCTCAGCGCCTCCACCAACAATGCCAAGATGGGGAATTGATGGTGGCTTTGCTGATGCTCGTCTTTTCTCTCTCTACTAAATCCTCCTGTTTCGATAAGCGGCGTAGAAATTGGATTCAAATAAGACTCATCTTCGTCTTCCTCTTGTTCTTCTTCTTCTTCTTCGTCATCTTCGTCCTCACCAATATCGTCCGAGAGATACAAAGTGGGGCTTGGCGGAACAGACTCGAACATAGCAGTCCTCCTAATCACGCAGGACTTTGACCGGAAGAGTTGCGTCATTTCTTTCTCAAATTGCAGCTAAACAACAACCAAAAACTTGGTTTCTCTCTCAAAGCTTTGGGTAATTAGTACATTTGAAGAAGAAGAAGAGGCAGAAGAGAAGCAGGAATGGCGCAAACAAGATCCAAAAGGTAGGGCTGAATTAAAATTGGTGGATTTGGTGGTGGTGGTAGAAGGAAGATGCGAGTTAAATTGTGATGTAGGAGAAGCGGTTGCGTAGGTTGTAAAGATGATGATTGGTGAAAATAGACATGTGTTGGAGAGGGACGGTCCACGAAGAGATCAATTTCCTGTTCTTATTTTATTTAATTAATTTGTTGTACTCCAATCATAGTTTTTATGTGAGTTTACTATGCTAGGCTCAGTGGGGGCTCAACTCAACAAATAATATCTTACACACTCCCGTCTCCCTAACCTTTTCCCACCACACTTTGGCAGGTGTTAAGGGTTAGGAGTAGGACTTACTTGTTGTTATATAACTGGGGGGAATACATACACCACTGCCAGGGCGTTTGTTCGGTCTGTGAGGTGTGAGAGATTTTAGAATCTTTGGATTTATATACGTTTCCATGTATTAACTAAAGAAGATTAATGCCTATGGATGTCTTGCACCCCCAAGTAAATCTATTCTAGTAGTGAGTGAATGCATATCATCCTTTTTAACTTGGTCCCTCTGCGCTCTGGGCTTCAGGGGAATGGGATGGGAGTCTTGGATTTATCTGTTGCCGCCTCTGGGGACTGTATTGCCTCTGTTTTGTACTTACCTCTCCTTCGTCCCTACATCCCCACATGCTATGTTCCTTCCTCTCTCGGATCCTGTTCTTGGGCTGCTCCCACTTACAGCCCTTAGTAACACTAATGGGCCTATGATGGTCCAAGGCAGTGAGCGCGACCGGACAGACAGAAAGGTGGCATGGCAAACCAAGATCGATGAGGGCATATGGGTGGTGATCCATTACTCATCTACGGCCACAAATAAATCTTAATAAAACAGATTGGAATAATTCCACTCCATATGTTATACCTTGTAAGTCGCTGCTCATAATGTTATGTGTTGGGTAGGGTAGACAAAGACTGGACAAAAATGAGATAAGTTGGCAATGTCGCAACAGCTAGCCCATCCGACGAACCTTGAACTGGTTGAAGCGGTCCATCCATGCATGCACGTCTTAATTACGCCTCCTACGTGTACGCGCCCCGTGATCAGCTTTTTAATCACTGCTCCCAACTGTTAGACTCGCAGTTCCAGTTCCTATATATGTATATGTCGTACATAAGCAACATGCATGCATGGGGAAAGATAGCGCCTAGTATGTAACATTTTGCTTTTTTCCTTCACATCATTGTTCTTACCATGAAATTCTTCTTTGCAAAATTAAATAATGCCCACAGCCACACAAATACTACTTTATAATAACTCTTTGTATATATTTATAAAGGGATATCCGATCCCATCCTACATGTATATATATATATATATATAATATCGATGATGACAGTTTCCAACTTTTTGAAAAAAGAAAAAAGAAATTGATGTACTTTACAGGATTATTGCTTTTTTATTTATGACTAAAATATCATCTTTGATCTTCTGTTATTGAATATTGAGGTGTTACATCAACCCTTGAACTTTTGTACTTTCAT
>JAJIYU010007190.1:0-19518 GCA_030144865.1 Tinospora cordifolia | reverse complement strand
AGATTAAGCTAAGGTTACCATAGTGAATAGGATGCAAATCATCCATGAATAAAGTTCATTTAGTTGCAGTCAAAAAGAAAAAATTTACCATAAAATATTAAAAAAAAAATTCCTTATTAATAATACCAACACTTTTATAAAAAAAATGTTATGTATTAAAAATATTTCAGGAATATTAATTGGTAACCTGTAATTTAGACTATGTATGCACTATCATATACTGTTGAATTTGCTATTAATTTATTTTTGAGTAAATTTTGTTCTCCAAGAATATATACATATATATATATACAAAATATTTTATATTGGTTGCAATGGAAATCATTTATTGAACCATTAATGAAAAATAGTGAACATTTAACTATATGAACCTAACAAATCAAGTGATTGTTTTTGTTGGATCGTTAGCTTGGCCTATGTTAAGAAGGTCGAGTTAATAACCCCTTGACATGGAGATGGATGTCGAGTAGTGAAAGTCGAGCTTTTGCAATAACAACATGTAGAACCCAAGCCAAGTTCATGAAAGGATATATTCAAAAATTATTTACTATTAGCTCAATGAGTCCAACCCGATGAGGGAATATTGCTATTCACTATTTCCTAAAACTCAGTCGAGCCGAGCAGATGGCATGGTAATATTTTTTATTTCTTAAGAATTAGGTAGTGTTTGATAACTAGTTTTACAACGTCTTATATGATAAGTCTTAGGGCTTGTTTGGTAGCCCTACTTTTAAAATATTTAGTACTTATTTGTTAAAACTTTTTTTTATATAGCAAAACTAATCAAATAAGAGTTTATATTTTATAAAGTGTTTAATGATAATAACATAAAAAGCTCTTATTCAAAAATAGAGTATTTATTAAGTAAGTTTGACAAAAAAAAAATTTATTATTATATGGATAATTTAGGTCATTTGAATAAAAATTATTGGCTTCACACAAGAAAAAATTGTTTATAAATTTTACCATATTACATAATAAATTTATTAATAATGAGAATATGAATGTTTAATTATATTCTATATATTATTACTTATTAAAACTAATATTTTAAATTTATTTAATTCAATATTCTCATTTCCCGAATTTTGAACTTTAAAAAGTCTTAAATAGATTAATAGTATATAAAGTTGAAAACTAATTGATTTATATTTTTAGTTAATAAATAAATAAAAGTTTTAACTATGAGAGTAATGAATAAAAATAGGTTGATTTTCATGAGCATATAAATCAAAATTTTTTAGCTAAAATTAGATTGAGATAAAAATTAAATTGAAGCAATTGTTTTAAATAGTTTGACAATGCTATTTTGGACATTTTAAAAAAATTATATCTATTTTGAAAAGTATTAAAACTTCTTTTCGCTCCTCTTATTTTAAAAAAGCAAAAAAAAATCTTACTTTTAAAAAAATGTATTTCGTCTATTTCATAAAAAGACTTTAAAAATAAGATGAAACAAATTAAGTTATCAAACACTTTAATTTTTCAAAAACTCTTTTTAAATAAGACTTATCAAAAAAAGATGTTGTAAAAAACAAAAAAAAAAAAGTTATCAAACACTACCTTTTAAAAAAAGAACTTTTAAAAAATTTAAGTGTCTGATAACAATTTTGTTTACTTTAAAAAAATTGTGAAATAAAGGGATTACCTCTTAAGTAAAATGCTTCTTCTTTTTTTTTTTTTTTTGCCTTCTAAAAATAAGTGGGTAAATCACTTTTGCAGAAAGTAAAAAAAATGCACAAAATAACCTCGTCTTCACACTCTCCCAAACCGTCATCTTCTTCACGCATTCATGTAGGTAAGGTCTCTCTCAAAGCCAATCTTCTTTCACAACCATCTTCTATTTTCTGTTCTTCTTCATGCCGATCTCCCTCTCCCCTATCATCTTTTTCACATTGATCTTCTTCATTGTTGTCTTACTCTAGTCGATTTCATTTTTCTTCTTCATGTGGCACGTTTTTCTTTATGTTTCTTTTCCATGCACTACAGGTAAGGTCTCTCTTGTTTCCATCTTCTTCTTTTTTCTCTCCTTTCCCACCTTTCTTCATTTCTTTGTTCCTTTTTTTTGTTGAAACATCCACAAAAATAAAGATGATTACAAAGGAATGTTAACTTTATTTTTATTATAACCTTCATTACATAAAGATGATTAAGATAGTAACAATGTACCATCGTCGCGTATCCTTCTTTGATTGTCATGGGTATTGTCTCTAGAGGAGTAGGCTAAGATGTTGTATTCGTATTTAATCACCATCAATAAATCTCTTATTAAGATAGGCTGAGTTAGAGCCATGAACTGGTATTGTACCACTACTATGCATGACCTCTACATAATTTTGTCTAGGGTTTACTCAGATGTTAACCCCTACTTTAAAAGTATCTCTAATAATTGATGTCTCTATGAAAAGATGTCTTTGAAGGTTGATGCTCACTTTAGGAGACATCCCTAGAGTGCACCCTTAACCAATGAAGGGAAACATTGAGGATAATCTTTTCGGTCTTAATGACAACCATGATCAAACAACTGATCGAAAGTCTAATGTTTGAAAATGTTTGCACGTTCTTATTTTAATTATTATGACACTTAAAATATGTTTGGCTTGATCTACTTGGCACATTTGAGCTCACCCCTTCAATTTTTTTTTTTCAACTGATTATTGATCAATGTAATTTATGTCAACCCTTTCCAGTAGTGCTATTTGGAGTAACCTCGCTAATGAGGTCACTATTGAACCTTTTTTGACTATTTGGATTAGCCTTGCTAATGAGGTCACTATTGAATTTTATTTGATTCGATTGATGAACCCTGTGCTTTCAGTAATTTTAATTTAATATTAATATATCGACCAATGGGTCTGACTTATTTATAATCATGTTTTATTTTGTAATATGAAAATTGATACGCAGTATTAGTTAAGCATTTTTTTTATTCCATCATGATTAATGCTATCAAGTATACTTTATGATCACTAGTTGAGATGTGGTAATAATGTAACATGTCTGATTTTTGCTTGACCCCGTGATTATTATCAAAAGTTTGCTTATCTCATTGCATTTATTGCAACTGAGGGCATTTCAATAATTTGGCCCTAGTGCAATTGAGTGACCAGAAGTCAAGGTGTTATGCTTACTAGCCTTGAAGACTAAGCATTCATTTTTATTTATTCATATCTCATCCTATAATGGATCGATCTACAATAGCTCACAAAATTGAACCACACCATGTAGCTCCTTGCCCCTAAATGTCCAATTAAACTATGTGCTAGAGGTCCTTTTGCTTTCTTTTGGGCCATAGCAGCTAGTGCTCGTATTTTATTTAATATGTCTATAATATAGGATAATATGTTCAGCCCAAGACAAAAGTAAATACCAAGTTTTGAAATATTGAAAATCAAAGTCTCGTATACTAGATGGAGTTGCTTTCGATTATACAGCTACTAGTATGACGAAATACAATTAATGCAAAAATATACAAAAGTTATGGTAGGAAACTACTTTCAAATTTAAGTTATCCCAGGGTACAAAGCTCAACACCAAAGTGTTAATTCTTCTGTTTGCATAGTCACGGATCACATATTACACTTGCATCTCCAAACTGTACATGGTTCAAAACCTCATTTTTTTAAATCAAATCATAACCACACTTTTCCTAACCATGGTTGATCATCATAATAGGGTCATTTGGTCAAATCTAACCCTAATTAAGGTACTTGGTGTGTAAAATACATTTGAACCACTATTATTCAGAACAAGGCAAAACTATGCCTTTTAGGACAAAAGTAGTGCACTATTGTCCATTAGCACAACATTACAATGATAATAGCATGCATTTGAGAACAGTATGCTACACTCTGGTTTCTTTCAATCTCCACCGAATTTCAACAATTATATACACTATTATACATGTAACCATATCAAGTTGAAACGTTAACGATCATCAAATCTAACAATGAACATCATTTAATCATCAAATAATTCAAATAATCATCAACTATTAACACCACATTATTTATGCCAAATTGGCCCAATAGAACTTTCAATAAATATGGTTGTTTCATCTAAAATGTATGTTCTCTAGAAAGCTTGAATGGACGATATGAATGGTCAAGTTTTTTTATTACTCTTACATGATTCATATATTAAAAAATTAATTAAAGTCCAAAAATTAATTACCAAGATATCATTTAGGTGTAGAACATCATGATTTGCTATTTCACAGTGTTCTAGTTTAAACAATCACATAGTGGACTATATTTTACACTAGGAATCACTATCCATATCATCACCATTCAAAATGTAAAGTCTCAGGTTGCCTGATCAAATTTAAGCAAGATCCAACGTTTAATGTTTGATCAAATTGGTACAGTTCTACAAATCTATCTGTCCAATCTTAAAAATGAAGCTATATATCTTAGTGTACCGTAAAGAAGAATAACATATTGAGCAAGATCTAGTGGTAGGCTTGTGTAACACCCCAGAATTTCGCGAGCTCGTCACGTCACGAGTTAATATAAAATAAGACATTATTTTATAGAAAGATGAGATTATAAAATACAAAGAAACAAAAAGAATAAAACATAAATATAAACATAAATAT
Source organism: Tinospora cordifolia (assembly GCA_030144865.1). Taxonomy (NCBI): domain Eukaryota; kingdom Viridiplantae; phylum Streptophyta; class Magnoliopsida; order Ranunculales; family Menispermaceae; genus Tinospora; species Tinospora cordifolia. The sequence continues at coordinate 14,921 of JAJIYU010007190.1, read as the reverse complement.
GTAGATAACAAGAGAAAAATAAATTCTAAGCCAACATTAGTTCAAATTAACATGGAAAATGAATGAAATGAAATTCTGGATCAATGAAAGTAGAAATTGGAAACTTAGAATAAATTGATATTTAATATTAGTTTGAATTAGTTAGAAAAAAAATATATAAATAAAGTATATTTACATGAACAACACAATAATTAAAATAAATAAACTATGATATTATTGATATATCAATAAGTTTATACTAAGGTTTTTAAATAAATTGGCATTGGTATATACTAAAGTTTTGAACAAATTTGCATTAATTTGTAGTTAATCAATTAGCATGTGCTCATAATAGAGTCTTAAACAAAGAAAATAATTAACCAACTAAGATTATAAGAAAAAAAAAATCACATTTTGTATTTCAGAAAAAATATATATATATATATATATATATATATATATATATATCATGAAATCCGAAAATTTGAAGAATTAGCACCCCAAACCAGAGTTTTCTGGGTTCGGTGGCCGGATCAATCGAAGAAAATCTAGAAATTTCAGGAGGTGGAGTTTGGCGGCGATTTTCGACTCTTCTGCCTTCTGGACGACTGAAGTTTTTAAAAAGAAGAAGTGGCCATTGAAGAGGAAGACTGACGAAGAAGAAGACTGAAGGAAGGAAGGAGAAGACCGAAGAAAGAAGGAATCTGTAATGTGGTCTTCTGGGTTAGACGAGCTAAAAATCTGAGTTTGAACTCAAATTTCTGGGTTTGATTGTGAAAACAGAAGAAGGAAAAGAAAGCAAATCTGAAATGGGAATGATTTTGGGATTTTGGAGATTCATGAAGCCGAAGAAGAATGAGCTGAAACCAGAAAATTGATTTAAATTTCTGGGTTTGAAACCAGAAAATAGAGGAGTCATGTGAGGCGTCGCTTGAGGGCACGAGCAAAAAGAAGATTGAAGATTGAAGAGCAAATAGCAGCTGGTCCGTGAGTGAGAAGAAGATGAAGTCTGGACGGTGATTTGAGCTTGTTGGTTTGTGTTTGGGCGGACTGAAAGGGAAGACGAAGAAGAAGCTGTTGGTTGCTGCTACGTTGGGCGTTGTTGAGTGTGAATTGAATGCTCATCTGGTGCGTTGAGTCCATGAAGAACAGAGCAATATAGCAGAAAACAGAGGAATGTAGCAGCTGTTTTTGGTTCATTTGACTGATTCGTGTTTGTCAAAACAGAGAACGTGATCTTGTGCTATGATTTGGGTGAAAGACAAAAACCAAATTCAGATCTAAAGTTGCTGTTAAATCTGATGCATTTGGCCGTGAAGAACAGCGCGAATCAAAACTGAAACGTGATGGTACTTGCTGGTTTGTGATTGGGTTTGATTTGGGGCCGATTATAAGATGAAGAACAGAGAAGAAGAAAATGAAAGATCTGGAAGATGGTTGCCACTGCCATGTTTGAACAAATGAACGAAGGGAAGCAAGTTATGATTTGATGACTGGAAATTTCTGGTTGAAAAGAAGAACGTGATTTGCAAATTAGAAAACCATATTCTAGATTCTTGGTGTTTGCAACAGTTGGGGTTTTGATTTAACGAATGTGGTTGTGAGGTTGTAGCTGGCAGTGAAGGAAAAGAATCAAAGTTGAGATTTGTTTTGCTGTGCTGGCCATGAATGATGTTCAAATGAAGCAGGTGCATGGTTACTGGAAATTGGTTCGTTTCCTTGTGTTGTTGGCGCGAAACAAATTTCAAGGGTATAGATGCGATTTGGACATCTTAAGGCACGAAGTAACTGAACACTGACACCTAGCTCGCCTAATAACGAACGAGCGAAGAATTTCAAAATAGGTAAATACCAATTTTGGGAAAACTTAAACAGAGACTTAAATTTGGCAAGGTACGAATTTATTTATTTATTTATTTCTTGTGATCTTGAACTAAAATTAATCTATAATAAATTAATAAATAATTTAATTTATTCTAATGTAAAAAAAAAAGAAGAACTTAAATATTTTAGGTGATAAATTAATATTTTAGAGCTAAATTCAAATTAGATATAAAAATCTTAGTTAAGTAGGATAAGATTGACTTCACATGAGTAGATTATTTTCTAGAACTCAAATTGAAATAAATAGTGTTCTTAAATTAATTATTTGGATTTAAATAAATTTATTCAAAATTGTGGAAGCTTAAAAATTAATTATTAAAATTTTAATGACAGTTTAAGAAATTTGAAGAACTTAGAAATAACCTTATTTAATTATATGAAATTGTAGTATTTTGAAATAACCCTAAATTAGTTGAAAATTAATATATGGATATTATAATTATTTTAGATATTAATTAAGCTTAAGAATAGTTTTAGAAAAAAAAATTAAGTCAAGAACTTAGAAGAGTTTTATTGATTTTTAAATTTCAGATTTTACGATTGAGAGTATCGAGTATCTCAACAGAAAGCAAGGGAGTCCTGAAGATCAACGAAATCAAGTGAACATGATTTCCTTATTCATATGTATTATATAGATTTAAGATTCAAAACATTTGACTGAATAGTTATAGGTTATTAGAATTTTATTAGGAAATTGATTGAAATTGTTTGGCTCATGTGAATGATGTGTGATGTATGATGAATTATTTAATTCATGCGTAATTAGTTCATGACGTGATCTTGCAATTGGATTTACTTAAATATGACATGCATGACTAGGAACATACACATCTAGATTTTATTGTGACAGCTCGAAGTCTTTGGGAGACGGTACGATTCATGATAAGTACTCTCTCTTGGACTGTGATTGTAACACCCCAATTTTCGACCGGACTTCTGTTCACGTGTGGATCGTCGTCCGATGAAAATCGAGATGCTACGTTAAGTTTCGTTCTGTTCAAAATCTTTTTCTTCAAAGTTCAATTCAAAATCTTTAGTTTTCAAGTCAAAGTCTATAAAGACATCATGTGCAAGATAGAAAATCATAATAATTCTTTCAAATAAGTCATAAGTAAAGCAGCGAAAATACTTTTAAAACTATTTAGTTAACCCAAAATCGTTAAACGAGTAGGATTATTTAAAGACAAAACGGCAGAGTTAAAACGAACATAATATATTAAACAATCCAGTAAAATACATAAAATATGACTTCCAAGTCACCTATTCCGGACGACCTTCCCATGAGGTGTCAAATTTAGAGTGCAGGTCTTCTGAAGTAAGTCAGCATATTCTACGTCCAAGTGTACCTGAAAAATATAATGGGTGAGCTCGAAAGCATAGTGGATCGAACCTACACATCATATGCATTATACAGACCCAATCCAAAACATTACAAACACATTTCGAACATTAGGCGTTTCAAACATTCATTTAATCTTGGTAGAAGTCAAAACCAGAAGAGGATTGAGATACCTCTCGGTATTCCCTGTAATCCAATCCGATCATAATCATAGAGGCCTCAGGTGGTACCATCTAAAATCAATCATATCTCAGCATCACAATTCAAGAGAGGGTACTTATCTAGATTCGTACAGTCTCTTAAAGACTTCGAGCTGTCGCAGGCAGCTCAGGGTAGGAATACCTATGATCCGCCTTGCAGTTGGTCAATTGTACCGGTACGTGGATTTTTAATAAACTATCGTCTTATATTTTTCGTTTTACAAACTATCTCAATCACATCAATCATCATACAATTTCACTAGAACATATGATTCGAACCATATTGGCAAATTCACATGATAAGGTGCATAAATGAACAATGGAATCTAAATACACAATTTCTTAGTCATGCATGCCATAATTGAGTGAATCTAAGTGCAGATCAGGTCATAACTAATTATGCATGGATTAAATAGTTCATCACACATTATATATATCATTCAAGGAAGTCAAACAATTTCAATTCAATTTCCAAGTAAAATTCTAATAACTTAGTACTATTCAATCAAATGCTTTGAATCTTAAATCCGTATAATACAAGTGAGCAAGGAAGTCACGCCCACCTGGTTTCGCCGATCTTCAGGCTTTCTTGCATTCCGTCAAGATGTTCGACACTCCAGAATTATGATATCTGAAATTCAATGATAAATAGTATTTCTCTAGATCCTTAATTCATATTTAATCTTATCCAGAATATTCTCATGTTCAATTAACTTCTAAATAAATTAAGAACTTTCAACTAATTTATGATTGCTCTTAATTTCTAAATTTCATATATTCTGATTATAATGATTTCTAAGTCTTCTAACTTTCTTAAGTTTGAAATCTCACTTTAATAATTTACTTGGAAGCTCTTATCATAAAACCAAAGTTCTAATAACTTAATCGTTGAAATTTAAATAATTTATTTACATTATAATTAATTTAATTACGAACAAAATAAGACTTCTATTTGTCAAATCTTTAGTCTTATTCAAATTCGAAAATCTTAGTCTTATGCTACTCCCGGAGTTTTACTGAGATCACTTATAGTGCTAATTCGAGTAGTTGTTATTTATTTATTTTTCTAATTTAAATATTTATCTACTTGAAGATACGATAATTTATTCTTTTATTTTTTCCAAACCTTGGTATTATGTCATAAAAATTTTATTATTCAAATCAATCCATCTTGATTTATTCGAATTATCCATGATTCTAATTCGAGTTATAGTAATGAGAACTTCCTACAATAATTTCCTCTTCGTCTAAAGCTACTAAAGTTTCATCAATTAGATCTTTGAAATTTTCTAACTTATCTTTAGGTTATTAAAAATACCTCTATTAATTGATTTCAGTATTTTCTAATTCTAAATTCAAATTTATCAATGTCCATACCCAATTTAAATCATCACTAACCTGATTTTTCAGTTTAATCATTAATCTCATGATATAATTCAATCTACTTTAATTATCCCTATTTTACTTTAATTATCTATTAACATCAAACACCAATTGATGAAGTTAGCTGCCACCACGGTGCTTCTCTTCACTGAGCATCCCGGTTTTCCAGCAGCTCATCATCACCGTCCCACCCCAGTTGCAGAAATTTCTTCTTCTTCTTGCATGATCGTCACACAGGGATCTAAAACTCCAGTTTCCTTTTGCTGTTCGCCCAAATCGCAAACGCACCAATCTCTTCTTCATTCAGCAGCAGAGAACAACAAAAGCAGTGGCAGCAACCGTGACAAAGCGCCTTGCTCTGTTTCTCATTCTTGATCGTCTTCACCTTCTTTCTTTCCTCTGTTCTTCACTCTAAATTCCAGAGACAACATCGCCAGAATCTTATTCTTCGTTCTCCTGCTCTGTTCGGTTCCCCTGTGTCTTCTTCTTCCTGTCGCCTTCTTCTTCTTCGGTTGTCCGTGAAACCAAATCCAGGAAATCAGCTTTCAACGTCTTCAGCTTCTTCTTCAATCGACCCTCTTAGTTCGGCACACGTTGAGCAGCAGCAGCCCAGTTATCCGGAACCTCCAATGCTCATATTCAGCTGCTCCGTCCGTCACTTTCTCCTCTGTTTTCAGTTGCAGCCACCCCTTCATTCTCTGCTTCTTCTTCCCTGCACCACGGTCTAGAACAGAGCAACCAGATTGCTCCGTTCTTTGTTTTCCCTTTCGGCAGCTCCAGAATATCACACACCCACACAAATCAGTCCATCGTCTCCTCATTTCATTTCCCCTGTTCGGTCGTCCTTGTTTTCCATCCTGTTTCGGTTTCCTGCATCTTCTGTTCCTTCGCCGATCATAGCAGCAACAGCTTCTGTCTGACTTCATTTTCCTCTTCTTTCCGGACTCATAGCAGTAGCAGCACCCACTTATCTCTCTCGTGCATTCTGTTTCTTCCTTCCTCTGTCTGCGCTACAACATCCAAAACAGTGGCATGCAGCAGCGACGTGAGCAGCAGCACACTCCGTCTCCCTGATTCCGGTTCCTCATCACCGTCGCCTTCCTTTTCACTCAGTAACAGCAGCAGATCATCAGCTGCTGTGGCATCAGTAATCACCGTTCTCTCCACTGTCTCTCATTCCTCTGTTGTTCCCATCTTGCTCCAATTTTCCTTCTCAGTTATATATATATATCAGCTCACCACTATACTACAACGACTGGCTTCCCTCGCAAACCAACCGAACACCTCCCAAAGTCATCTTCTTCTCCTTTCTACAGTTTTCCACAGGGTTCTTTGCTCTTCCAAATATTCTCTTATATCGGTTTATTTTATTTTGATTTACATAAATATTTTTTTTCTAGATTTATTTTATACAACTACTTACCATCTCATTTCTTTGATTAATTAAATTTAAATTTCTTGAAATTATCTACTTCTAAATTTTTATTTTATTTCTTTGGCATAGATTATATTATTTCTAAAGTGTATATCTTTTTATTTATTTATTATTCTTTTTATTATTATCATTATTTTTATTTTTATTTGTTATTATTATTATTATTTTTTTACTAATTCATAATAACCCTCAACTAATTATTTTCGCTATTTATTTACTAAAATGTTTTATTTTATTTATCTAATTATTTGCTCGCTACGTAGCACACTCGCGAAGTTACGGGGTGTTATAGTGATACTGAAATATGACTAATTTTAGATGTTACCAGTATCTGAGGCCTCTATGATTACGATTAGATTGGATCACAAAGAATACCGAGAGACATCTCAACCCTCTTCCGGTCTTAGACCTCAACTAAAACCAAATAAATGTTTGAAACGCCTAAGGTTTGAAAGCGCTTGTAATGTTTTGGATTGCATTTATATAATGCATGTGATATGTAGGAATGATTGATTAGGCTTTCGAGCTCACTCCCATTTTATTTTTCAGGACTATTTGGGCCTAGCACACAACAGTCTACGTCAGAAGACTTACATTCAAATCAAACACCTCTTAGGGAGGTTGTTCAATATAGGAGACTATAGAGGTGGTGTTCTATTTATTTCACTGAACCAATTCATGTGTATTTATCTTGATTTTGGATTTCAATGACTCCTATTTTCGAATAGTTTTGCATGTTTAACATTTACTATCTTAAAAGAAAATTTTTGAAGGATAACTCTGCTGTGTAATTCAAAATTTATGATTTATAATTTTCAATTTAAGTTTGTTTTCATTTAACTCTGAGGATCCGGTGAACGCATGAAAGTCAATTTGAACTGTTGTTTCCTATGGGTTTATGTTTCAAATACATTTCTTTAGGAATAATTTTAAGGACTTGAATTTGAAGAAAAATGATTTAGACAAACGAAGATTTTTAGTAGCATCTTTGCTTTCAACGGGTGACCATCCACACGTGAGATACAACGTGAACAGAGGTCCAGTTGAAAAAAATCAAGGTGTTACAGCTTGGGAGATCACATTGAATCTTTCTTGCTAGAATGTTTAGGGTAATTCTTTTCTTTCCTTTCTTCTCCTTCTTTTCTTGCTAACCTCCTCCCTTTTCTTGGGTTTCTTTTGCTTCATTTATAGGTAAATTGAGGGTGTGAAAGAGTGAAGAATCTCCATAGCACACCCCCGCTTTCTTAACCTTTGCAAAAATCTGGTTATATTACTTTAAAACCTTAATTAATTTCATCTTCTAAAAAATAAATACCCTTTTTTTCAAAATAAGTGGAAAGCATGCTTGTCTTTGTTTTTAAAAACTATTTGTTAATATTGAAAATTTGTAATTTCATGTGAGAATATTTTCGATTGTTATCCTAAGCAGGATACAATGCATGTAGAAATAGCACAATATAAGGCAAAATAATGAAATCAAGATCATGACCAAATTTGATTAAAGTATCATATATAAATAAAATGTATTGCCCAAATTGGGTTGGGGGGGGCCTTAGAATGCGAATCAAATTGCTCTATCGAGTACATAATTGTGATTAAATCAAAGTTAGCCCTTTCTACCAAGGCATTTGTCAAATGTTTCTTCAAAATATAAAGTAACAAAACTCATTTCTTATGGGGTACAAAAACAAAGAGATAGAAGGTAAAATAGTGGGACCAACTCTTGAAATATGATCATGGAATACTTGCATCTAAAAAAGAAAGTGGGGTGAGCTATACGAGCCTAGTGGGCCTAAGAAACATATAAAAATATAGATTATGCAAACACTACAAGTATTAGACATTTTAAACAATAATTTAATTTTGGGCTTTTTATGTAACTATACAATATTTAGGAATATATTGCATATATATCGTATATTTCAATGTTATACATATAATTAAAAATTAATTACAAAAATATCAAAAATTGGGGTGTTACCATTTTAAACCAAAAAAGTTCATGAAATCAGCAAACAAAGAAGAAATCAGCAACCAAAAAAGGAAAACTACTTTTCTTTCACATTTAATGAAGCATATTAGGAGAAATAGGTTTTTATTTAACCAAAAAATTAGTTTGCTTAGATAGAAATTAAGTGTTGGATGGAATGTTTATAAAAACAGGAATATATGTCAAAACTATGTGAATATATTATATATATATTATATTATATTGATGAATATATGTAAAGATAGACATAATATATACAGAAGAGTTAAATATATTTCACTATTTTTAAGTATATTTACGATATATTTCGGTATATTTTAAGTATATAGTCTATTTTTTTGGTATATTATAATCTATTATGATATATTTTGGTATATTTTGTTTATATTTTTTATAATATGCATACAATATATAAAAAGTAATATGTATACTAAATTTTGAAGCATATTTTGGTATATTTTTGTATATTTTTGTAATACCCCGCCTCCCAAGTCCCATCTTCCACGTCATCTGACGGTTCAATTCTCTTTGATCAAAATTCTTGGGGATGCCCGGGAGACGGGCCCGTGCTACATTTTCTTCTTCTTAGCCCCAAATGCATTAGGGTTCCTGTGTACATTAGTCTATGTACCAAATGACATCATGGTAAATAAAATTCTTCATTTATTCATTCGAAAATTTCGAGTACAATTAACCATTACAGCAAAAAATAAATTTAAAACTGGAAATACATGATTTCACTTAGGCCGATGTGCCCTATATTGAAATAAATAAAAACTTTCAGTGGGTAAATCTCCTCGCAAGCTGATTAATTTCTTGTTGTGAAAAATAAGGGGGTGAGCTAAAAAGCTCAGTGAATCATTCCATCTATTTAATCCATTATTCCAACTAGACAATGCAAGCAGATCAAACACTTTTAGGGATTAATTCGATTCAACCAATATATTAATTCAATCATAATTTAGACCGAATGGGAATACCCGCTGTACTCCAGATCTAGGGAGAGAGATCAATTCTGAAACTCAAACCCATTTCCAGTGGGATCATTTCTGAAACTCGTTCCATGCTGGTGTCAGTATTGACAGCTAGTTCCAATTCTACATGGAACACAGAAAGTCCCCTGTACTGGTTTATGGTTGAAATCTCATTTAATCTGACTTTTGTGTGTAAGAACACCGTAGATAAATATTTCAACAGAAATTAAACATACCACAGTATAACATAATAAATCAACAAAACACAAATTTTCGATTTCTGATGTAGAAGATCGTACGAGACGCAACTACAGAGCATACTCTCTCAAACAGGAAAAAAATGACTTTCGATTTCTGATGTAGAAGATCGTACAAGACGCAACTACAGAACATACTCTCTCGGTCATGCAACATGATAATTGAACGACATAAATGCAAAGAACAAGAATAAAAACATAAAAAATATCAAGCTAACCAAACAAGCAAGCATAATCTAAATCAAAATAATAAATTATAAGAAAGGAAAAAAAGTCACCTCGAGATCGCTTCCTAAATTATTTGTAGCACTTCGTGGCTACTACTTCGCGAACTATTTAAAATAGCTCAAGCAAAGAAGAACTTAGAACTAAGGTTGCTAAGAAGGAGGCAAAAAGAGAAAGCAAGAAGAATTTTCAACTCTTGTCTTTGGGATGAATGAAATGGGTGGAGTAGGGGGGTTTATATAGGGCCCTCCTCCAAATAGTGTCTCTATCTTTCCAATGTGGGATTATTCATTCTCACACATGCCTACTTTAACATCTCAACATATGAGATGTTTCATTCATGAATGTTTTTCCTTTTCACATTACTTCTCTATGTACATTAACGAAATATTATTTTCATGAGTGCATCTAATTAATACTTTATACACATACTTTTCTATATTAATATCATACCAGAAATACTATTTTCTTTTTCAAATAGAGAAGCTTATATTTACCTAACAATTCCATATGTCTAATATTAATCAATGTATATTCCTTTATATTTTCATACTAACTAATTAATTGGATACCAATGACAAATATATATATGTGTTTATATTTAAATATATACATATATGTGTTTTAAACTCAAATTTCGATTATTAAGTCACTAAAATTTTTGGTATTACCATTATTACGTCACTAAAATTTCAGATATTACAATTTTGGTATATTTTATTTATATTTTTTGTAACATGTATACTAAATATACCGTCTGCAATTAGCATAACAGTTTTTTGTGCCCAGAATATATGCAAATATACCAAAATATACCGAAATATACTAAAACCTATTAAAGAACTTTGTATATATTTTGGTATATTTATTTTGTATATTATAAAATACAGGTAAATATATCATCATAATCTCTTCATAATCATTATATCATGATTTTTCTCATTTGAAATCGATATAGCTCATATGTGTACTAGAATATACCGAAATATACCAAAATATACCCCGACCCATTACATAAGTATGGGTATATTTATGAATATTTATGGTATATTTAGTATATTTCTTGTATATTTCAGCAAATTTGTGTATATTTATAGTAAATATATATGTATATTGTACAAGACAGGTAAATATATCATCATAATCTGTTTCATAATCATTATAGCTGACCTTTATGCCAAAATATACAAAAATATACCAAAATATACAACCTTTATTCATTGGTACTGTTCATCGTACTATTTGAGAAATATACAAAAATATATCAAAATATACAACCTTTATTCATCGGCACTGTTCATCGTTACTGTTTGAGAAATATACCAAAATATACAAAAATATACAACCTTCATTCATGCTGGCATTGTTCTTGCCATTAGCTAGCCGCTACTAGTCCTCGCCGTTGTTGCTTGCCGCTGCTACTCGCCGTTGCTTTTGTCAAAAATCTGGAGCCTGTTCTCTCCACGTAAAACCCAAGAACTTGAAAACTTTGCTCTCCTTTTTCTCTTCTAATTTGTTGGGGCAAAAAATCTGGTGGAGCCTGTTCTCTCCTTCTTCTGTTCGGATACATTTCACTTGCTTTCAGATGTTCGGATACAAAAAACTGTTTTCTGTATGCTAATCATGAACAAACGCACCAAACAGGCCAGCCTCACTCAGAAAAATAAATTACATAAAATCTATCAGCAATTGGGGAAGAAATATCAACGAGCACCATCCACGAACATGATTAAATTAAAGAACAACGATAAAGATAAAAAACGGAAAGAGAGAGAGAGAGAGAGAGAGAGAGAGAGAGAGAGAGAGAGAGAGAGAGAGAGAGATGCGACACGGATGTGATTAGAGAACTTCTGATTGCAATTGGAGAGAGGTTGAAGATAAGAAGAGAAACGGTGAGAATAAAGACCTCCATGAGCGTTGGGGCGTCTCGATGATAAAGAAATAGATCCATCAATAGCGTCATCATCGTCCTTCGAGCCTAACCAGTCTAGAGCCTCTCCGATTTCTGAATCCGAAGACCCCAATTCTTCTTCTTCTTCTTCTTTGAAATCATCATCATCATCTTCTGTTCATATAATCTATTCATCTTCTTCTCGCTTCTACTCAGTCTGCTTCACTGATGGCTCCCTTCGCTGATATATATATTTTGGTATATATGATAATATTTAGCAATGTTTGGTATTCGTGTAATAAAGTAAAAGTGGCGCATAGATTCCTGATAGTAAGTTAAATTTTCTGTCATTTTATGTAATTTCCTCTTTAATTTTCAGCCGACACTAAGTTGGGTAAACAAGTCCATAGGTAGCCCATGGGCCATCATAATACTACACGAACATAACTTACATTAAGTTTATATTAAATAATTAACATTAGTTGTTTATTTTTTATGTATACAATATTTCTATAATATTTACCATTTTTCCATATGGAATTGTGATTTTCTAATGTACATGTACTACTTTGAAAAGAAAGGTTGGGAATGAATTTTGTAAATAAAAAAATAGTAAATATGATAATAATAATAATAATAATAATAATAATAATAATAATAATAATAATAATAATAGCAATAAATGGTAACAACAACAATAACAATAATAATAATATTGTTATTATAAACATAATGAAATAGTGTTAAAATACATTGGGTAGAATACGCAGATAATAATGAGTCATAGATGAGAAAAAAAAATTAATAATAAAAAATTGAATAATACTAATAATGATCATAAAATAAAATAATAGTGAAATAAGACACCAATAAAGAATTATAATAAAATATCGAATTATGATTTGAATCACTATACCAATAAAATAAAATAAAATTAACAAAATAAAATAAATTGTACAAAAGTAAATAAAATGAATAAATACTAAAAAATAAATAATAGTAATCTGTCTATAACAAAGTTCAAGAACTAATAATGCTCTTAAAAATTGTACACGTACATATAAGCGCAAATAATGTCACATAAAATAAAAAATATAATTTACAAAGAGATTAGTAAATAAAATAAATTAATAAATGTTATTGTATATGATTATTATTATTATTATTATATAATGAATGTAAATATTAGAAGTGGGTATGTAAATGTTGTATATGATTGAAAAGGGTTGCAAACAAAACAAATAAAAATATATATATAAACAAATAAATAATGAAAAGAAACTTTGTAGTTGAGCTTTTACGTAAACAAAATGTGGCGGTGGTTTTTTTTTTTCATCCCCATTTCATTATCTCTTTTATACATCACTTACAAAAAGTGAAAAATGGAACAAAGAAAAAATAGAGAAAAAGAAAAGAAACTTGGGTTTTTGCGATGGATTTAAACGTAGATAAGTTATTTTTTTCAATTCTTGGTACAAAAACATTAAGTAAGCCACATACTATAATCCTAGAAGTTTAATTTTACTGCAGGGGGTGTTTTACAGTAGTATTCAAAAGTATGGTATTTTCTTACCATGAGTAAAACTTGGTAAAAATTATATCAAAATACTCTTGATGATTCGTAGATTTCAGATATGTAATTAGATTTCATTCGTTCGTCTTGTACGTGCCAAAATAGATACTCAAAATTGAATAACCTTTGGTTGGACTTTTGGGTATGTTAAACTCCAATAAAACTTTGATTGAAACCTATAAAAATGTAGAGAATGAAAATATGTACTCATCGACACCAAATTCGTGGATTTTGGATATCAATTAAATTTTTGGTGAATGTTTGACCAATTGGGCTATTTATCAAAATTTATAAAAAATATAAAAAATATATTTAGAAAGCCTATTTTTAATAGTTTTTGCTATAAAAATATATTATGTGAGTAAAAAAATAATCTTAAAGATTATTGAACATATCAAAGTTATTGTGCACCAATAAATGAGATTAAATATATATATTGGGTTAAATATAAGTTGTAAATAGGTTGGAAATGATTTATAAAAAATAAATTCAAATGAGTTGAAATTGATTTGATGCATGTAAAATAATTTTTTGTGACAGGATTATATTGGTGCTGTGAAAATAATTTTTTATTGGATAATAGGAACTCGTTGAATAGTAATTTTGCGGGTAATCTTTATTTATGGTATTAAGTTTGGCATTAGTATTATATTAAAATGTCTGATTTTATTTAAATAGAACGATATTGTAACATCCCAATTTTCAACCGGACCTCCGTTCACGTGTTACCTTACATGTGGATCGTCGCCCATTGAAAATCGAGATACTACTTAAAAGTTTCATTCTGTGAAAATCTTTTGCTTCAAAGTTCAATCTCTAACCATTTGTTCTCTAGTTAATGCTTGAATAAAGTTCTTATACAAAATCGAAGAATCAAAATAAGTTCTCAATACATTCACCGGATTTAACAGTACAAATTATAATTAATGCAGCGGAAGGACTTTAAAACTATCTATTCAAACCAAAATTATTAAACATGAATAGCCATTTAGAGATAGAATAAACCAACGTTAAACTCATAGTAAGCATATTAAAATAGTCCAGTAAAATAAATAAAATATGACCTCTAGGTCCTATCCCGGACGACCTTCCCACGAGGTATCCTATCAGAGTGCAAGTCTTCTGACATAGGTTACGTACTCTAAGTCCACGTGCACCTGAAAGATAGAAATGGGAGTGAGCTCGAAAGCTCAGTGGATCGATCCTACACATCACATGCATTATATAAACTCAATCCAAAACATTACAAACACTTTCAAACATTAGGCGTTCAAACATTCATTTGTTTTAGTTGGAATCTAAGACCGGAAGAGGGTTGAGATGCCTCTCAGTATTCCCTGTGATCCAATCAAATCTCAGAGGGTTCCAATAACTAGGGGTGTTCGTGGGTTGGGTTGGGTCGGGTTTAGGGTAAACCCGCAACCCAACCCAAACAGTTCGGGTTGAAAAAGTTCAAACCCAACCCAAACCAAACTATGGTTAAACCCAACCCAACCCAAACAGTTCGGGTTCGGTTTGGGTTGGGTCGGTTTATTGGGTTGACTCTAATTTAATATTTTTTAATTATATTTTAATGTTTTCGTTATACAAGAACTATTAAATTAAATTTTTTTTATATATTTATTTTTAATTATATTTTATAGTTAACTCATTACACATACAAAAATAATATTATTTTTGAAATCTTCTTATTACTTTAATTTACATAAATTTAACATTAGTAAAATTTAATAATGTCATCTTTCAAATTGAAATTCTTCTAATATGAATTTCAATTTTAAAAATAATAGT
>JAJIYU010007189.1:0-19484 GCA_030144865.1 Tinospora cordifolia | reverse complement strand
AAAAAGGGACATGGGTCGTCGGTCAGCAATAGAACATCACTTCTTTGACGCTATCCATTACCTGAGGAAGAACCTTCAGTTGAGCACTTCCTCCAGCACCCCTGGAACTTCCAACACCTGAGCCACTATCTGAGGTATCACCTTCCATATAGTATCGGGCACGAAACGCAGCCAGGTGTGCATAGTAAGCAGGAGGAACTGCACAAGTAAATAAAATGTCAGGAAGACAACAGGATCGCATAGCACAATAAAGTACCACTAAGAAAATGAAATATACATACCAATTGACACAGAACGAGTGCACCTAGCGTACCTGAAAGAGCATGGCAAGATGGTAAAACACAAAGCTTAGGATTTCCAATCAGAAATAAAATAAAATAAAAGGATAAATACTATAAGAGAAACTTACGTGTAGCACAAATTGTTGGTTAGAGTTTGAAGCGTATCAGATGTGAACCTGTTTTCATCCCAGAGGACGTGGTAGTGAGTTGGCCTACTAGTTCCCTGTGCATTATACAAATGTGTATACATAAGCAAATAAAAAATTTTGTACCATTTACCAGCATAAACTAAATTGTTGACCATTAATTTGAGAGTAAACACAAACCTGGATGCCAGAATGGCTACAGAGATAGAAATCAAACTCCAAAGGGTGGCATATCTTTGTGTCAACAACAGTACCTGTTGTCCAAGGGGAGAGAGTTATTAAACAAGCAGAATACCCCAAGTAGAAGAGAGTCGTTTTATCAGCATCATACAACTACAGAAATTGTTTTTCTTTGGTAGAATCAAGATCCCAACAACAAAGCTTAGTCTGATGACACCTGGTAATATGTTGCCACTCCTATCTGTCAAATTCTTGTTATTGTGGTCTGCAGGAAACAAACGTGTATGATGCCTTTTCTGAACCACCACAAAGGTAACAGGAGGCAAATAACCGTCTTCCAAAGAAGCACAGGCCTAAAAGAGAAACATAACAAATTTCCATATAATACTAATTGAGCTGCAAAAAGGAGATTTAAATAAACATTAATTCAATAAAGCTGCAGGGAAGAATGACTTGACACAATTTGTGTTATATGGTACCTTACGAATTGCATCAAGCTCATATAGAAGGACTTGACTGAATTGACCTTCACTTACACCATCTCTGCCAATTAAATTTAATGAGTGATTTTAGTTACCATGTTGCACAAAAGCTAATATTAGCCTCCAGATTGTTGTTCAATAACAATGCAGCTTTACCTGTAGAAAATAATCCTGTGGGGTTTGTACCCTGTCGATCTTCTAAAAGCAATTAGCAACTCCCTATAGAAGGTTGAAAATAAATTGAAGAGAGCTTTAAAACTAGGGTATTTAAAATATCAAGATGCACTAGATCAGCATTCAGCTTCTGACCTGATTATTCCTGAATTAAGATTGCCCCTTTGAGGATCCTGAACCACTCTATAGAGATCCTGGATCAATTCCATTCGATGTGGTTGTGCTGATACCAGACCTCTGTATTTGGTCACCTCTGGCCAATCCATGGAGGCCACAACCTTCAACAAAACAAAAAATTGAATTCATTTGTTACAAGTTCAAACTTCAGCCAAAAGTACAAGTGCCACATACTGCAGCTATAGATGGACTGGAATCCTCTCCAGGTTGAGGATGAGTGACATCAGCACCAAAGATGATTGTTGGAGCATCTGATACCAAAGGGATTCTTTTCATTACTGCATCAAGCAACACAGTGTTCCGTCCACCAGCCTAATCCAGCCATTTCCCAACACATTAATTACCACAATTTCATAATATTTGAAATCAGATATAGGAAAACTAGCCAACCTTCACATTGATCTTTAGTGCTACATTTTCAAGATACTGCCCGTTAACCCTCATGGCATTTCGAGGTTGACAACACTGTGTTATAATTCCTAGCTTTGTTTCACATAAGCGCTTGATGGTTGCTGGAAGAAGACAAACAAGTAAGAGAAGGTACTATTGCCACCACTGAGTCAAAATCCAACTTTTCTAGCTTACCATATGGGCTAGTAGAATCAGGCAAAATGATAATCACAAGCTGAAGTTGTGCCTTTACACCCATACTAGCAAGTTTTGAAGCTGATTGCTTGCTCACTTCTTCTAAAGTTTGTTCAATATTGGATGATCTGCCAGTGCGCATAGGAAGTAAAGGATTCGGATTGAAAACCTGTGAGAAATAACAAGATGAAAAAAAAAAAAAAAACAAATCCAATGGACTTTTCACACCTTCACCTGGACAAAATAGAACTCATACCATTCCTTTGTTAGCACACATGCGAACCAACTCATTAAAGAAGTTCCATGCTGCATCCGGGTTCAGCCTCAAAGAAAAGTTGATACATGCCCAGTGATCAACCCTGGCACCATTGACCATTTTCTGCATGCGTTTCATCAGTAAAGATTCAACAGCCAACAAGACATGAAAGTTATATAAAAGCAAGGAAAAGAGAGAGAGAGAGAGAGAGAGAGAGAGAGAGAGAGAGAGAGAGAGAGAGAGAGAGAAAAGCATACCCATAAAAGTTAAGCTAGGAATGATTTAGCAAGCCATTCCCAGATTTATTTTACAGAAGGATGATTTTATCACACCAATAATGGCCATTTATGAAAAAATGGAGAAAAATAAGCATCCCAAGTATAGATAAGGTAAAATCATATATATACCTAATTAAGAAATAAAGGTCCAACAAGGTGTAGTTGAAGGAATGCTACAGCTAGAACACGAAGCAGTTAGTAAATCTACAGCACATCACTTTAAAAGAAAGAAGGTTTAGAGTTTCAATGACAATGCACAAACATACTTAACAAGAAGCTTATTGGAAATTTATAAAATTTAATATGATGAGTACGTAGAAATATTTCTACACCTTGGCTTCAATTGCGCATCAGATGTCCTCAGAAGCTTAACAGTAATGCACGCTGTTAGTGCCAATAACCATTTGCTAGACCATTTAGAAAACCTTACAAACAGGACAAATTGAACAAAAATGCCAAACATTCACATTCTCAATCAGAAAAACATTGATCAGACTCAAGCCATAAGTTCAAAACCTTTGATGTAGGAAAAACAGAAATCAGACAAGGAAATAAGAGCAGGCCATTTACCGTGTTCATCATGTTCCATTGACCAACACGAGGAGAAACTCGAACTTCACGACCAGTGTCATGATACTTCAACTATTAAACAGGTTTGCAGAAAATTAATGCTAGTAAATTGTTGATGTTTAGTTGAATTGCAGATCTAGCATGAAGATGGCAATTACCACAGGTGGAGGCAAAACTCTAGCATCTTCAATACACATCAGTTTATCATCTACTGAAACACCAAACTCTCGGGCTAGCTTATCATTTTTATACTGATTGCGAGCAACAATCTACATTCACATGAAATGCTCATTAGAAGAAATGAATACAAGCAAGACATCAAAATTCAGAACAACTGAGCAGAAAATTGAAGATGAATCGATACTACCGCTTTAATATTTTCTTCCCTTTCACGTGGTCGCTGACATGCTGCTCTCAGAAGGGCAGTTACCTGCCTCTCATTAAGCTTCTTAGTGTATCTTTGCCCAGGAACAATTTGACATACCTGCAATCAGTAAGAAACTGTTCGAGTTAAAACTGAGATATAAAAGCACTAACATTGACAAAAATAATATGCAATAACAGTAAACAAGAAAGGACACAGATGGAATAACCTCCATTGGCAAGTATGCTGGTCTGGAATCACTTCCAGCCTGAAGGGATGGAAAAGAAACATATTGAAGCCTAATACCATATTTCTCCTGAAAGTACTGAACAACTGACTTCATTGTGCCATTCTCATCAGAAAACCTAGGAGAAAGCGGCAATAGTTGAATGCAAATCTCTTAAAAGCAAAGTGAATATGGAGTATAACAGCGAAAACTACTCATTTCAATTATAGAAATCAGTTAAACATGGAGTACTAGACATTAGCCCTGCTTTGAAGAGTTAAGATGGACGGGACTAAAAACTCACCTCAACTGATTAGTTGCCTGAGGTGTTACTCCTGATATCTTGTAGCGCCTTTTGTCCCTCCGATGGGTTACCTCGACCTTGACACCTCTTAAGGCCTTCTTTAGCTGAAAATGATCATCAGAAACAAAGTAAAAGCACAATTCAGTTCATTACGTTAACTAAGAAAACAAGAGACACTAAATGACCATGAGAAACAAGGAAAAATCTTAATTTAATTCTCCTCGAGCAACAACACAGCACACAAGCCAAACTAAGGTTTTAACAGCTATGACAATTTCAAAAAGGGAAAAGTTGAAAAGAAACAATCAAAAAGTTCAAGATGATACCTTGACACGATCAGTATCAGACAAAGGCCTTGAGGGATCTCTAATGTTGAGGTATTTGAAGACAAAATCAACAACATTTATAGGCTCATAGAATGATGTAGCAGAGACATCTGCATAAAATAACAGAACAAGTAAGATGTTTAGGAAACTTCAAAACTAGGTAGACAAAAAACTAGTTGAATAAACCATAAATTAATTTGAGATAAAAGTGTGATAAAGCAACTGCACTCAACTTCCTGAAGGAACTATGAGAAAGACAGACACATATGGTGCAGGCAAAGGTAGAAAATACTCCAGATACACATTTTCTTATTCATTTAAGGGTTTCTGTCTATTTCTTAAGTAAAATATGATAATATCTTTGACAGGCTAACAATGCTTTCAAAATAATTTTAAGGAAAATGCAGTCTTTACAAGACGACAAAGGTTAAGTACCTATATTTAGTGATAAACCCATCTGGGTTGGTCGCAGACTCTGATAGAAACCTTTCCAGCATTCTAAACCATCACCAATTTCCCCTCGATGCCCAAATTGTACTGAGAAAAATGACCTCCCCACTACAGTGCAACTGTGGGAAAAGAAAGGAACCAAGTAATTTATGAACTAATACATGATTGCATGAAGCTAAAAAACCAGTAAGAAACATCATTGAAAAGAGATTAGCTACTTTTCTGAAGGTGATTGCCGGAGAACAACATCCAGTGCTTGTATAGTGTCCTGAGGAGAGTCAATTTGTCGGCCACACAAAAACTGTTGCAAGTGATGCATGTCAGCACGAGCAGCAAACTTTATTGCTACCTTAAAGCTCCTCTCTTTTCTGCAACCAGCAAGTTTCATACTTCAGTTAAAAGAGCATGGACTAAAAAATCAACATAATTGCCTGAATTATCATTTTCATTAATTCTTTTTCACACTTTTAAGGCATACAAGACATCAAAATAGTTGATGAAAATCAGGGAAGTCTTCAATTTTTTTTTTTTTTAATTTCAAACAAAGAGTAGAAAAAATCAATGTTAACTTAAAAAAATGCTTAAGCAGGAGAGGTACAGGAGACCAAAGTACAATTTCACATCCATATTTTGTAGAAAGTAAAATATCTTTAAGAAACAAAACAAGATTTAAAGAACCCTTATTTCAAACAAAAAGGAACTTTTGATTCCCAAAATATGTACAATTAGTCCTTGTAACTTCTGTCAATGCTTAGTCATAGAATACATTGTTACTCATGCAATATGCATCAAGCATTAAACATGTTATAATCTTACCTTAAAAAATTATACCTTATAATTTAATTGTTATAATGTGTATAACAGTCTATGTTCCAACATATCTAAAATAAGCAAAAACCTTTACAAATTTCCAATTGAATTATTTGCATAGTGTTGAATGCTTCAATAAAATTCTCAAGGTTCAAATGGATTTCCCCAAATTACTCACAAATTTCAAGGGACAATTTTGTGTGCATTCGAGCTTTCAATCCTTACAAAATTAGGGACAGATAAGAATTCAAAGCCAGAACAATTTAAGACAAATGCTATTGCAACATGCAAATAGAATTGCATTACCGTCTTGAACTATCTCCATCATCGACTAACTTTACAACAAATTCCCGGGAGTTGAATGGCAAGGCCCCTGCAGTGTACAAACTTTTTCTACCATCATAAGCAGGTTGACGGTTGCCCAGGTGCTCTCTTCCATGCTCGGAGACAAGCTGATGCATAATAGCTCTGTTGACACCTCTAGATGTCACTTCAGGAGTAATAGCAACCTGGAATTGAAACAGAAAAATAAGTAAATCATCAAACCTAGCTCATTTTCTCTCGAAAAGGATTGTGAGAACCGCCATCATCGATAAAATTCAGTTTAGTTCAAAAATTGCAACCTACAGGATGAACAAGACTACGGTTCCTCAGGGGAAAACAGCGTACGCATACCGTTTAGAGACCACAATTCAAGGAACCAAAAGAAAGCAAATGGAAAATTTTTACGATTGCAAAAAACAATAGCGTGAGACTTAAAAGCTTAAGTGATGATCAGTGACCTTTGACGACTACTAGTTTTTTTGCATCAATAAGTAAAACTTGAGCAGATAGAATGAATAAGGAAAACACGGGGACTTGCAGCAGTGAAAAAAATAACGTTAACGACCGATCAAGTCATGCGTCGCCCACTATCCTGAACAATTAGCATTCAGAAATTGAAAAGAGAAAAGATAAAGAAATGCACCCTCGATCAAAAGGCAATATGAGGGAAAGCAGCCAACAGCGATAACATAAAACAAACACAAAAACTCCCCACAGAACAACAAATCCATGATTCAAGCAATAGAACAAACGATAGCAGAGGCATTAGCACCCTTACCATCAATTTCAAACAAACAGAATATAATAATAATGAACCACTAAACAAAAACCAAACGAACAATGAATTAAAAACACAAAAGGACAGTCATGCAAAAAAAAGGAACAAAAAAAAAAAGAAAGCTCACATCGTAATGGTGAAGGTCTTTATCCTGAAGCCTCACTAAGAAATGATTAGCTCTAACCATGCATTTCGTCCCGATAGTACCGGGACCAGGCCTGGCTGGAAACCTGGTCGCCTTCGACGACGCCGGAGGCGGCTGCTGGGACGGCGACGGCGACGGCGATTGTAGCGTTAACCGATGCTCCACGTCACGGCTAAGTGCAGCCACCGGAGCTCCAGACGACGACCCTACTTCACTAACAGTCGCCGATGAAAAAGCTACCGGCGTAACAGATGCCGGAGCAGCAGCAGATGAACTGGAAGAACCTCTTGTAGCTCTCCCACCTCTCTGTGCCGGCATCGGCGTAGGCTGATCCGGCGACGACTGAGCAGGTCTCCGACCACCGGCGCCCCGACCACCACCACGACCACCTCCGCGACCACCTCCACGGCCTCGTTGAGACATTATCTGAAGATCCAACTATCAAGAACACGAGAACGATCAAACCGAAAGAGAAGATATGAGACCTGGAACAATTACGAGAGAGTGAGAAACCGTCCTTTTATAAATCGAAAATGTTGGACTGCAATAGTGAGAAATGGGCACTGAAGAGTTGCGAGGTGGCGCGCGGGAAGGCATTTTTATCTTGTGACGATCTTACCCTTACTGTTCTCGGAAATTCTCTGGTCACGTTAGGAGAGAGGCGAGAAAGGGGTGTCTCAGATGGTCTCGACGTGGGAGCGTGGGACCGGATGATCGGAATGAATGATGTTAGCTGCGTGACGTGTGTCGCTTTTACTTAATTAATATTTAATCATTAAAAATTATTTTTTATTGTGTAAAGCAAATAAAATAGTAAAAGGGCAAAGGGAATATTTGGATAAAAAAAAAAAATTCGCGAAATTTTTTTTAAAAATTCTATCACTGCCTAAAGATGGCTGCTTTTCACATTTATATTCAAGAAATCACTACAAAATTTTGTGAATATACATAATTTAATTAATTACGATTATAATTTGATAATTAAATTAATATCTTCACTAAATATTTGCAGTCTAATATATTTAATACTGGATAAAATCATAAAAATCAGGATTTATAAGTAAGAATTAAAATATTTAATAATTAATTATATAAAAATATTTTTAAAGTGTACATTAATAATAAAGAAAACTTTAATTTAATTATAAAAAATATAACTTTAAGTAAATAAACATAAATCAGTGATCAGCGCAAGTGATTCGTGTATTACTTTCCAACTTATAGGTGAGAGTTTCGAATCCTCTCTATAGAATAAGAACACAATGAGTGCAAATGATAAAAAATAACATAATTACATCTACATAATTATTGAAGTATATTATTAATATACCTTACTAAAATTAGCAAATATCACTTTTCTTACCTATGAAGAATAATTATTATACATTAAATAAAATTTTAGTTTGATTAATTTATTCATTTAATTATTTAAATACATTTTTATAATAATACAAAACTTTAGTATTTTCTACTATATTATAATACAAAATTATTTTTTTCTTTTTTGTTATGAAGATTTCTTTTTTTTTTTCTTTTGTAAAAAGTAGTTGAAGTAGTTCTTAATAAAGTGGATATTTATCTTTTATTTTGAACAGTAGAGTTTTTTAAGAAACGCTTTAAAGAATTTATGAGATAAGGAGGTAACTATCTTTTTTTAATTATCTAGAAAAAAAAAGATAATTATCTTAAAAATAAAATTTTAATAAGATAATTATGAATTTATGAAATTACTAAATTATGGTCACAGAATTAAGTTGTAAAACTAAATTTTAAGTAAAAAAAAGAGAGATAACGGTATAAAATATAATTGTAAAATGACTTTTTATTATATATATTATAAATATATATAAAAATAATATAGATATAAACATTTAATTGATATGTATTTAATGTTGTAAATAAGAGCATTAATAAAAGTTTTTTTAAAAAGATAAATTTATTATTTTTTCCTAACTTGACACGTGTTTATCCTAAAGCATTCAAACTAATTATCTATCATTTAATCTATT
The DNA here is from genome assembly GCA_030144865.1 of Tinospora cordifolia. NCBI lineage: Eukaryota > Viridiplantae > Streptophyta > Magnoliopsida > Ranunculales > Menispermaceae > Tinospora > Tinospora cordifolia. The sequence continues at coordinate 10,619 of JAJIYU010007189.1, read as the reverse complement.
TAATCGAGGTGCGCAGTGTAGAACCGGCAGGGCAACATGACAAAGGAAACCCCTGGGACTACGCAACAGTGTATGTTCTCCTTAGAAAAACGGATAGGTTATCGGGAATCAATTCCATGGACCCCATCAATCCACGTGGCCGAGTCTCATTAGATAAACAGCACACCCCACACGTCTAACACGTACGGCCAGTCCGCCACCACGACCTGTGCTCGTTGAATGAACTTGATCTAGTAGTTCACTGTGCATCCTTCATAACTCGCGCCTCGACATTCCCTCCACGTGGCAGCAAACAATTCCTTCCGGGATTCCTTGCCTATGTTTTGCTTGCTTCGATCGTCAGGAAACCGAAAGGTCGGGATTTAGAATAAAGCGTAAATGCTGTTGCGCGCTTTACCGTACGGTTCTTCTTCTTCCTCTTCAGTCCAAAAGTAAAAAGGGTGAAAAAGAGAAAGAGGTGAGTTTCGGTAGTGCGCCAGTGATGTGGACGGAAAAGGGGGTTTTGGTATTTGGCGGGGTCAGGCCGCTCTGAAAAGAAGAGCGCTGCCTTAACTGCGTCGGCTTTGCGGGAATCAACATCGTGGCTGTGCAAAAGTTTTTTTCTGACAGTCAGGTGGCGCGCACGTGCGGGGGATTGTGGAAAGATAGTTGTAATTAATTAAATTTTAAAAACATTTAAGCAATATTTTTTTTTATACTCAAAAAAGCATTCTTCTTAAAAAATGCAAAATTTTTTTTAAAAATTAACAACGTTGTCATACAAAATAGAAAGTTAAATAAATAATAAACTAGAATTAGAATAAAAATGATACATACATTTGAGAAAAAAATAAAGATATAAGAAAATAATTATTTTCACATTAATATGGACTTGTAAGAAAAAAAAAATTATTTCTAGTTATTACTAATTCAGAGAAAATAAGTACTTATTATAAAACATATCTTTAAATTCTTCTATCTTATATTTTTTGTGTTCACACTAGAGTCTCACTTAGTGAATTTCACTAAGACTGCTTCAATCCTTAAGTGGCTAGCCAATGCCACCTGTTTAACTCCTCTGACCTATGCAGCATCTAGGTTCTTCCTAACGTGGTGAAACCATTTGTCAACTTTTGAGTGCGTTGTGCGACCATCTATTTTGCCTATAAATTTAGGCATTCTCATTTTTTAGAACTTATCGAACTCATAATTTGCAAAGGCTAGGCTGGGTCGTAGGTGTGGTGACAACTCATGCATCAATGAGTACAACATTTGCTAAGTGAACACAACTATTTGTTAGCGGAGATCGTCACTCCTGCAGTTATAGTGAAAGTTGGAGGTTGAACAACCTTAACAGTTCGTAGAACGAGTTGTTCCACAATTTTAGTTGGGGTGGGTGTTTGTCGAGGTTGCGTTGATGAGGTGCCATCCGTTTATAAGTCACATGCATAGTTAATTCTATTATTTCATCAAAGAATAAATTCAAACTTAGACACAAAGATTGATATCCAAAATGTTACTTTCATTCATAGTCGATTAGTTTTACAAAACATGATGTTAAAAGATCCTACTAAATGGTTCACAAAAGTGCTTAAAAGTGTACAAGAGGAAGCATTTTCAAAATATGGCTTATCTGGAGGAGTTCTCATCATCCAAGGGATCCTTTACATATGCGAATGAATCTGTGTCGTCCACTTCTAGGAAGTTCTATGAGATCTCTAATTCTTCTTCTTCAAATATCATTTGCTTCGTGTTAAACTCATGCATTATTCCTTATACTTGTTCTGTTAGAGGGGTGAGGACCGAATATTTTTCCTTTTTCATAGGAGATGGCATCTTGGATGTTGATGCCTAAATCCTCTTAAACATGCTTCACCCTCTTCGCATCTATCAATCTAACATTTGTAATACTCTAAAAAATTTAAAAATTTTTAAATAAAAAATAAATTTCATAAACATCAATTATTCTCAAAATTTATGAATAAGTAAATAAATCATAAATATTATTTATTTATTTATGAACAATCATAACTATAAGGTTGAAAGATTTTGAGTAAAATAAAATTTTAAACCTAAATTCAAGAGCATTAACAATAAAATAAAATATGTTAGTCAAAAAATGACTTACTAGTTCAATTGCTTATAACAACATGTTTAAGACAAAACATTGCAAGTTTGAACCTCTATATGTCATATTTGCTTCAATAAATAAATAAATAATATATGTATGAAAGTAATCACAAGTGATCAACCTACCGAAAAAAGATTAAAGAGAATAGTTTAATAATAATCCTGAATAATGATTAAAAATTAATATAATGTACATTAAATTAAATTATGACATGTGACATTTTTTTAATGGCCATGGAATCAAGATACACCAAGGACCACAAGATTATTAATTTAAACTACACGCTAATATATATATATATTAATTTAAACACGACAGCGTGTTTTGGATTTGCAAGATATATATATATCTTGCAAATCTAAAACACGCTGTCGTGTAAATACAGTTTATGAATTTCAATCAAATGCAACAAATATCAATACAAGTAGCATGCTTACATTCAAATCATTTTCATATCTATAATGCCATATAAATAACCAAGATAAAGAAATACTCACAGATTATTAACAGCGTAACCCGCTGGATACGTATTTCACTTTCTGCTATAATACCCAGTCTCTCCCGAATTTACTGTAAAGTCCAGTTAGCTGATATTCCTGTAGTTGGTGAGTATTCTGACGTTTTTTCAGATGATTTGTCGGGGTTACCACTAAAGCGGGAGATAGACTTTATTATTGAATTGATGCCTAATATTAAGCCTATTTCCATTCCTCCATACCGAATGACACCAAAAGAGTTGCAAGAACTTAAAGTGCAACTAGAGGAGTTGATGACTAAAGGGTTTATTAACCCAAGTATGTCATCTTGGACTGCACCTGTACTGTTTGTAAAGAAGAAATATGGAAGCTTACGATTGTGCATTGATTATCACCAGCTGAATAAGGTGACTATAAAGAATAAATATCCTTTGCCCCGCATTGATGATTTATTTGATCAATTGAATGGTGCTAAGTTCTTTTCTAAGATTGATTTGAGGTCTGGGTATCATCAATTAAGGGTTCGGGAAGAAGATGTGCCAAAGATTGCTTTCAAAACAAGATATGGGCACTATGAATTTTTTGTGATAGGTTGATTTTGGTGCATTGGAACCTCAATTTTGAAAGTGGATATTGGAACTTGATTGGACAACAATTTTGGTAAGTGGTGATTATTTTTGGCATTATATGAATGGTGATAGTATGTCAAAACTGTGATTTTTATAAAATTAGAATTAATGCAAATGAAAATATATAATATATATGAAATGATGGATTATATAATACCATTTATCTCTTGATGTTGGCCATCATGATCTTCACCAATCATCTGCCTTGTCAACCAACTTGAATCTAGCCAGTTTCACCTTTTCTTCATCTGTAGCCTGTATATCCTCAAAGATGGTTTCTATCCTATTCATCCACCTTTCTGCAGTTTCAAGATCAAGCCCCCATGAAAACTCAATAGGACCCCTATTCTTGAAGGCCTTAATTACTTTCTCATATCTGTCTTTCTCAGCACTAGGATCCACCAGTGCTACCACTTCAGCCTATCTGGTTGCTTGCTCATAAGTCTGTACCCCTGCTAACGCTAACCCCTCACGAATGTGATCACAATACCCATCTCTAATTCGTTGCATCCGGAGCTCATCTGTAGCTACCATCTCGGATCACAATACCCATCTCTAAAGGTGGCAACATTAGATGACTCATAAGAAGATAAATAAACAAAAAAAAAATAAATTAATGTTCAAAAACTTTTTACAAATAAGAGGACAATTGGAAAATTAAAGGAGAACATAATATGTTCAACCCTTAAAAATATCTCGAAGATCACCCAACGGCCATATTCAAAATAGATAGAATCACTTTGGGGTCTTTAGTGCATTCAAATTATTTGGAATGGTTCAACAATGATTAAAACGCAAAGGTATAACAATCTAAAACCTATTCTTTTATTTTTCTTTATTTTTATTTTCTTATATGCTTGATCTAAGTATTTAGAATTAAAAAAATCTATTTATTATTAACTATTATAGATCATGTTGATCATGCATTATTATTTACAATATAGATTAGAAAAGTATGCATACAATTGTAAACTAGTGTAGTTTATATTAATTCATGTGAAATAAATAAATAATGTTATCTAAATTATTTTGAATGTTAAAACACCCCTAAACTTGAATGAAATTTATTTTACTATCTCAATTTTACATAAACAAAGTTTAGTTTATTTGAATAGTACAATAGTGTAAATACTAAAATAGCATAAAAAATCATTATTGGATTTAATTAAGAAATTCATGAATTTAGGTGGCCAACAAACTAGAGTAAAAAAAATAATATTATAATATAAAACATATATTTATGCTTAGGATATATGATATAGTGCAAAATTAGTATCCGAAAATAAGTAAAAAAATTTTAAATGTAATAATAAAGTACACTTATAGATTTAGGTTTTAGGATTGAGAAGTAAAACCCTTAATGTATAAAAATTACATTAATAGTGAAAAATAATTAGAAAATATAAAATCAGAAAATCAAAATATTTGAAAATGAAAAATGACAAATTTAAGTTGCTAAAAAGTAAATTAAAATAATTATAACATAACAAAGTTTTAACAAAAAAATATTAGTATACTTAAAATAAAGGATTTTAAGTATTTATAAGAAGTATTAAGTTCAAATATCATGAAAAATTATGCATGATATTTTTTATCAAATTTTTAAAAATTAATATTGGCTAAGTCCGCAGAAGAAAATTAGGGCGACAATGTACAAGCAGTATATTAATAGCAATAATAGTGTCCTATTATTCAAAGAGAAACCTATTGAATTATAAAAATAATATTTTATATGACTTAAGTCGATATCTCAAATAGATTTGGACTAGTATGAATTTTGAGAAATCAGAACACCAGTACATGTGAAAGTGAAATATTTTTCTCCAATATTATTTTAATTAAGATAATGAATGTGGTTAATTGTTTATTATACTGAATTAAATTACTAGGGTCATGCTCGTATGTTAATGTCATGAATGTTTGCATGTATGTATGAAATCTAGAAGCATGGTAGGACAATACAAATGTCATGTTATAAAATTATGTATTTAATGCAATTGATATCCTATGCGTGATGATTAAGTTCAAATTATTTATTATCTTATTGTCTATAAGCATGTATGAAAATGTTTACTCTGATTTTTATTATAACCTCTATTAAATAAAGATGATTAAGATATTAACCATGTACTAACATGATGTATTTGTATTTAATTATTGTGAATATTGTCCATAGCGGAATAAGCTCAACATGGTGATTTGATCACCATTGATAAATTTCTAATTAAGATAGGTCGAGTTTAGGTTCATGGACTGGTATAGTACTACTCTCGTGTATGACCTCTGTATGATTTTGTTTATGGTTTACTCGCAAGTCAATCCCTATTTTAGAAGTGTCTCGGATAGTTGATACCTTTATGAGAAGCTAGTTTGCTTTAGGAGGTGTTCCTAACTATACCCCAAATTAATTAAGGGAGATATCAAAAATAGTCATTTTAGTCTTAATAGCAACCATAAACAAATAATTATTTGAAATACCTAATGTTTGAAAATATTTGCACATCATTGTTTTAATCATCATAATGTTTGAGATGAATTTAACTTGATCCATTAGGCTCCTTTGAGCCCACCCCTTCCATTTTATTTTTTCTGGTACATATTGAACCAAGTAACCTATTAAACCTTGATGAACTCCTTTGACGTAGGCTTAGTTGGCCATGAGGACAATATTCATATTCTCAGTTCATTTGTTAGTTATTTTAATTTAATATCAATGTAACGACCAATGTGTCAAACTTAATTATAATCTTATTTTTATTCATTGTATGACAATTAGCACATGATATTTATTTTACATTTTATTTATTACATCATAATTAATGTTCTCTAGTGTACCTTATGATCACTGGTTATGAGATGACAATAACATAGCACGTTCGACCTTTATTTGACTCTATGATTATTATTTAATTCAGATTTATTGTACCCAATGACATTTTAGTAATTTGGCCTTATTGGGTTGGTGGTTGTAGGTTGGGGTGTTACAAAGGTAACATTAGAGCTCAAGTAGTAAATAAATTGGACAAGTGTCTAAGATATTAATTGTGAGCTATAAGTTCAATGGAGGAACCCTTCAGCGTATTATTTAGTCCTTAAGTCTAGGAAATGACCTTAGGAGAAGACTTGGGGTTGCTAAGGATCAAATAGAGGATTATGGAAATAAAAATATTTAGGAAATAAGTTAGAGACTAAAATTTGTTTGAAAACAAAACACTTATTTAGTCAGGACACAGTATTTGGATGATCCTGTATATTTGGTTTCCATATGGTATGAGACATGTAGAGATTCGAAGGTATGGATAAATTTTGGACTCAAAAATTGACAGGTCATGTTTGACGAATGGTCGATGACTCTAGAAGATCTTGTTATCTTATGCTTAGTTAGCATGAGACGATTGAGTATAGTGAGGCTCAGGAGGCCATAATCATCGAGAAATTTGCAAACTTTCTTGGGTTTAGTAAAATTTTTGAGTGAAAACCTATGTCATCGAGTAAAGTCGAAGGCATAGGTGGAAGTTTAGGAATTTCTTTATGCTAGTATGAAATGGTATGCTCAGTTGAATGACTGCAAGTTTGCTATAATAATTGTTTTAGTTATTACCATGTGAGACCAAAAATCTTATGCCCAAAAATATTAGAGGATTTTTAAAACCGCGAATAGAACTTAGAAGAATGAGCTTAGGTCATTTAAACAGATAGATAACCTAGAGATATGAATATAGAGTTATGATAACACGAATGATTTGGGAATGTAAGATAATTGTTATGGTAGCAACAATAGTAACATGGACTTATGAATGAACATAATGTGAATAACTATTATCACAAGTCTAGAGAAGCATTTTGTATCCTAGTTTTAAGAAAACAAATCTATATGCACCCAAAATTGATTTGAAATGAAAAAAATGAGATTATAATTCTTTCCTTTAATGGTTACTCCTAATCTTAATACATTTATATCTTGGGCTCCGATGCCACATGTGTAACCCCTTGTCCTGTATTCCTTCTTAATTTGGTTCATTAATTGAAAATTGTTTTGTTTAGTTAAAATTTTCATTAGCGGCAAAAATGTTAAGTTTAAAAATTCCTTTTCAAAGTTATACTTATACTTATGCTTTAAAAACCATAAGTTATCTTTTTATTATAATGATCTTTACAGGTGACCAAAAGGGGGCGTTATGGTTCGTTATATATTGTCTTAATTGTCATTGCTTTCAAAATTCTTTCATTAAGTTTAGAACTCCATTCAACTCATGTTTCCATTCTCCAATGAGAACCATAAGAGATCAACATGGTAATCATTGCCAAGAATCCTTAACATAAATAATGTTGTATATTTATAGTTTCACCCATCACCTAATGGGGACCTCGTCTCAAGTCACCAGTTTAGCCCATCTCTCCGGTGTTGAAATACATTTCAAAAGATATCCAAAAATCAAAGAGGACATTACAGAATATAACATTGCTTTAAAAATATTATTAAAATATTTATGGAAACTTTTCGATTTTCAATATTATCAACGTTATTGTTGTATTTACAAGAATATCATGCTCTAGATAAGGTGCGTAATAATATACCTTGTATTCGAATAATCACTTACCATATTCATTCAAATATAGCAAAATGACGTTCTCGTGATCGTGCCCTAATATCTCATTCTCAACCTTCTGCGACTACGATTGGGCTCTAGTTTCTCGTTCTCAATCTTTTGCGTCTACATTTGTGCCCTGGATTTTTGTCTCTGTTAATCGTGCTATGCAAAACAAGCAGGACAAACAACGAACTGACAAATGGCTAGAAAACATATCACAGATCAAAAGAAAGGAGCGACTGCAAGCAACCGCGAGATAGAGAGCAGCGCAAGGGGCAAATGGCAGCTTGTAAGAATAGCAAGGATGAAGAAAATGTAGGAACAAGGTTGCAGCAACCATAGTGCATTATTGGACATTATTGGACAATATTGGACAATTTTTTTCAAACCAAATGATGTTTCTCTACTTCTAAAGATACCAATGTACATATTCTTGGACATTTTATCAGTCAAGACAGAAATAAGATTTGGGATGTTAATTATACATCTTTTTTTTTCTTTTTATTTTTTTTCTAAAATTGATGTATTTCATCTGTATTAAGCCAGTAAATTTATAAAATTGTTTTGTTCTGAAATTTTTTTGAGTGAAAAATTACATGTATATACAAAAATATACATAATTTATATATGCAATACTTTCATGCGGAGATGAGTTGCATAACGATCAAGAAAATAAACTTTATACACTAAATATACAAAAAAATATGTAAAAATATATAGAAAATATACCAGAAATATATAAAAAAAATATATAAAAAATATACAAAAAATATATACAAACTACTTTCCTGTAGAGATGATGAATAATAATCAAGAAAATAAACTATATATACCACATATACAAGAAATCTACAAAAAATATATAGAAAAATATACCAGAAATATATAAAAAAAATATATACGAATTACTTTCCTGCATAGATGTTGAATACTAATAAAAGAGAATAGACTGTATACACCAAATATATAACAAATATATAGATAATATATAAAAAATATATACGAGTTACTTTCTTACAGAGATGAGTTGAATAATAATTAAGAAAATAGACTGTATTTCAATGTTTCTGGTTTCAGATCTCTCCTTTGATCGCTGTCTGCAAGAATATTTCTATTTCTATTAGCTTTCTAAATTTGTTTCTTGATTTTGTGCAATTCTTTCTTTCAAATTGTAACACCCCAATTTATATTCTGTTTCCATTGACTTTTTAAAGTTGTTTCTTGATTTTGTGGGATTCCCCTTCTAAATTGTAATGCCCCAATTTATATACTATTTTTAACATATACCAATTTTGACATTTTTGTAATTAAAAATTGAATACCTGTACAACATTGAAATCAAATTCTTTTATGACCTTTTTCAAGGCGTTTCATAAAGCACAAAATTACAAAATATAGCCCTAGTTTACTCTTCCCATTGAGTCAAAGGGTGTCTACATTTGAAACATAAAAGTGGTGAGTTTTATTATGACACCTGGCTCCCAATCTCTCTCTCTCTCTCTCTCTCTCTCTCTATGCAACGAGTCGTCAGGGTCACGCGTGGAGATGATGCACCCATTCAGTGGGAGACGCCAGGCTCGCGTCGTTCGTTGACAGTCGGAGGCCATGTGGATCATTTTCATTCTACTATCTCATGCTTCAAAGCATTTCTTTCAAATATGTTCCGAAATCAATTTAAAATGTACATGATATCTTTGGAAATGAGGGTTTATAAGCAGCTAAAATTGATTGGCAAAATTTCAAGGGAAAAACATGAGACATAAGGGCCTAAGTTCAAAATCATCAAAGTTTAAAGAAAATGAATCCGAACATTAAAGTTATAGATAAAATGAAAAACTTCAAATTTAGCATTTAACTAATCCAATGATTTTTGAAATAACTCAAAACATTTTATCACATTTAAAATGTTTAGTTTAAAAGAAAGGGGCACAAGCCCAGTTCAAATTAAATACAGAAAAATATTATTTACAAAATACATTTAACAACCTCCCTAGAGAGGTTTTACCCAAAAATAATCGGAGTCGCCCGGATATGGTCAACTCATACTGTGTCAACTGTAATCTGAAATAGAAAAGTGGGGTGAGCTCGAAAGCCTAGTGGATCATACTGAGCATCACTAGTATTATTCAGACCAAAATACAAAATATGCAAACGCTTTCATTGCATTTAGGGCGTTTCAAATACTTCATTTGTCATTCTATCTGAACGCAAACCTAAAGAGCCATGCTTTCAGTGTGCCAGTGTGGTCCGGGAGCAAATTCGGGGGTAACGCCCGAGGGCTGGTTACTGTTTGGGACCATGATCTAAGGAAAAAGGTTATAGTGACTCTTCGTCTGAAGACACAATCAACTGTCACAGTCAGCTCGAGTAGGGACACCCATGATGACACCCAAAGGCCAGTTATCGCCCTGGTATATAGAGTTTTAAAGTTTTGATTTAATCTTCTTTAGTTCCATATTTCATCTCAAACCATATATCAAGAACAATTGTACTAACGTACAAGTAATTCAATCGTAGCATGAATCATTTCAAGTTATCTAAGTATGTGATCATCACAAATACAAACCAATCAGCATGTCATCCCATCACTCAATCAATCAATCAAATCAATGGTCACACGAGAAACAATCCTAGCATGCTCCTAAGTACTCATTTTAAAGTAAACAAGCATCATATTTGATATTAAAAATCCAAATAATAGTAGTGAGTATAGTAATCACACCCACTTATATATCCTTCCCTTGTGCCTTTACTCCTCACCGCACGTGTTTATATTTTTAATCTATAAGATTTTAATACCAAGACAATATGA
>JAJIYU010007188.1:0-19486 GCA_030144865.1 Tinospora cordifolia | reverse complement strand
GAGAGAGAGAGAGAGAGAGAATGAAGGACTTGAAAGCCCTTAAAAGCCAATTAATAGCAAATTGATCCTTCTTGAGCTAAAGTCGCATAAGACACTATAACCTTCCGAAAACTTACAACCACCATCCACAAGGAAGTTATAAAATGACTCAACTCCCTCAAACAGGAAACCCTTCATATTTTGTTCTTTAATATTAAAATTTTAAAATAACATTTGTATACATTTGGTTAAAATTTTGATAGCCTATATTTATAGTCAATTATCTTAAATTAATTAAATTATAATAAGGAAATATTTCAAATGTTTTCTTCCAAGAGATATTTATGATTCCTTATAGGTCTGCAAAGACATATTGTCCCTTCAGCCCCTTTCGTGGCGATTTTCTACTTGCTTTTATTTCTATCTAGTATAATACACATTTCATTTCAAAAAAAAAAAAAAACCTACAATTATCATGCACAACTAAACACAATAAAATAATAGACTCAATAATAGCCACTACGAGATAACGCTCAATATTTGGATGGTTGCCCAACAACATTGTCAATCATTTTAATAACACAAGAATCAAAATCTACATATCGCAACTCTACTATTTCAACTATGTTGGTTAAATACACAAGGATATTTTCAACTACGTCAAAGGAAAAAAAAAAATTACCCAATTTTGGCTTTCCTATTTCAACAGCTAGTGTTGGTAAATTAATTGTAAATTGAATTTACATGAAGGTTTCTACCATGCGCTGGTGCTCTAGTATGAAATTGAACTCACCCAGCCATCAAGCATATACATATGGATTAGACCCTTACAGATAGGAGCTTTAATCAACATCATCAAAGCCATTAAATCATTAAGAATTTGTATTCATGGTTTTTGTGTTTCACTTAGTATTGTCAAGGCATCGTCTAGGTGTCCAGGCCCCCTCAACACCTAGGCCACCGCATAGGCCCTAGAAGGGCTTCTCTGTAAATTTTAAAAAAAAAATAGGACTTTTAATTATTTATTTATTTTTTCAATTTTAACTTAAATCTAATAACTTCGTTCTCAAACCTTTCAAAGTCAAACGACTCAAACCAACTCTGACGATCATCTTTGAGACTCCGGCAATCATCTCCTACACTTTGGCAAGCAACTCCGACATCTTCTTCGGTGAGCGACTCTGACGACTCTCTCCATCTCACTGTGTCTCTCTCTCTTTCTCTCAATTCTCTTCCTCTCTCTCTACTCTCTTTTTGTGTCTTTCCTACTCTCTCTGCTTTGCCTCTCTCTCTTTTTGCATCTCTCCCTCTCTCTGTTTCTACCTCCCTCCCTCTCTCCCTGCTCTCTCCCTCTTTATCTTTCTACGTCTCTCTTCTCTCTCTCTATCTACGTCTCTCTTTTGTCTCTCTTTCTGCATCTCTCATTCTCTCTCTACGTATCTCCCTCTCTCTCTCCTCTCTCTCTCTCTCTCAATTTGCTCTTCTTTTTAGAATGTTATGAATATGAAGTATGTGAACTTATGATGATCATGAGTTTATCATAATATATTATCTAATATGTCATTATTTATAATTTTATAATTCATATATCATTAATAAATTAAATATAAAATATAAATAAATAAAATTAAAAAAGTATTAAACAATTCTTCAGGAAAATGTATATATATAGAGTAAGGGACCAATAAATAAACAAATAATTTTTCAAGGACCTTTAAATAATTATTTTAAGGACTGTCTGGGCCCCGCCTAGCCTTATGAAGACTTATCGTCTTAAACCGTCTTACCGCTTTGATAATACTAGTTTCACTAATTATATAAAACGAGAAATAAAAAGCATAAAGGTACCTTCTCTTGATTTGTTATTTTGTGCAAACACATCCTTGTAGTAGGCTTGTGGTATGAGAATTAGCCAAATTTTGACGAAATGAACTTTTTTAGAATTAATTAGGTCATTTGGACAATTGAAGCGAAGTTTACTTGTAATTATAAAAGTACAAAATATCATCAAAATCTTCGAAAAAATTGGTGAAATTTACCTAAAATCGAAGTTTTGACGATTTTTGCCCCAAAAAAAATGCATAAAGCCATAAAAAGGACATTTTTATGAAAGAATTTATGTGGTGCACAAAAATTCTTTTGTATAATCATAGAATTTGTTTTTTTTTTTAATCTCTCTCTACAAATGAAGAAAATTGAAGATGAGATATATGCTATTAGTGAGTGGCTATCTAAAAAAAGAAGAACGAGTCGTAGCCTAAGGGAAAGAAGATAGAGAAAAGAAAGAGAAGAGAAAAGTAAGCTGAGGGTCTACAAAGAGAGGTGTTGAGAGAAGAACAAAAACAAGAGTTGTCCATTGTAATCGATTGATAAGATCAAATATACCTGTACTTATAACAACTGAAAAGCCAACGATGAATCGAGCTAGAGTCTATGTTTACAAGACCATTAGGATTTGACAATAAGTTTCTTTTTCTTTCTTTTTTTTAATAACAGTTTTAAGTTAACATGCACGATATGTATTAAATATTGTTAACGTTAAAATACACGTTCAGAACCATTATATTTATACTTTTATATGTAAAATATATTCATTTATATTTATTTTTATCATTTTTAATAGAAATTGTGCATACTTTAGCATTACATAATATTTTTTGAACTTTTTTAAGTTAACAAATTTCTATAAAAATTCTTTCAAATTTCTTGAACTCTTTGAGTTAATTCTAATTTTAACAGTCTAAGTTTAGAGCGAAGTCGAATTTTCATTCCTTGAGTAGGCTATCCTAACCTACTTCATTATGCCTTGTGTTGTGGCACTTATTTTATGAATAAGTCTATTCCCAAAACATATTAATTAACTCTTTAACCTTCTAAAGACACCGAAAGCTTCTTATGAGAAACTGAAGAATTTAATACATCCTAATTTCCGGGTAAGTAAAATAACAAAAAGTACAACTTTGAAAGCTACTAAATATTCTTATTCTTATCAAAGTGACAAAAATTAATTAAATGGATCACAACAAAACTAACAGTAAAATTTAGCATTCTAGAGAGAAAGCATACGTGTTTTCACGAGACAACAAAGGTAAGCCAGGCATCCTGACTAATTGAGGCCCAGGTATCCAACTTCATAACTTTTTCAACCTCTCCACAAAGTCTTGCATGCTCCAACCTATTCGTAGACGACTGTCAAACAAAATTTCAAAAGTCCAATGAAAGAGTGACATAGGAAAGCTTTGCAAATCACTAAAAAAGAAATCACCGAGGAAATGAATCATAAATTTATCATCACATCACAATAGACAAATAAGATAGCTAAAGGTTGTGATAATTTGTGCAGTCAATAGGAGAGCATGCACCTCAAACACACCTTGAGGCAAGGTCATGTTATACCTCAATATTTGCTAGGTGAAGCACGCCAGCTTAAGCTGGAACCCTTGGCATTAATCTTTCTACACCACATTTTCTTCCTCCCCCTATAAAGAAGTTTTCACTAGCTACCAAGACATTACTATAATATCCTATTCCATTATCCTAAATAATACTATACATTTATTTTTTAAAATAATTTAAATTATAATCAAATACTAGCGCTTAAAATAATAATAATGACAAACTACTAATTCTATTGGGTAAAGAACATAAATATTATGTAATAGAAAATAAAACAAATATAACATTAATGATAAAAATATCAAATAAATTATATTAAAATACTTCAATTAAATTCCAATGAAAAATAAAAATTGGTGGAAATATTACATATATACATACATACATATAGTGATTTTTGATACTAGTAATTACATAATAAAAATAAAGAAATAAAATAAGACAACATAAATAGAAAACATATCATGTAAATTTTGACCTCACCATTCCTAACATCAGAGTAATTTGCTCAAACGGGGAGGAGAAGGAGAAAGAGGAAGCGGGGACCAAGATTTTCAAGTATCACACTCACTTTGCATTGAAATTCAAAACATAGCCTAAAATATGTCTCTTTGCTATGATCAATCTTTCTGATTCTCTTTTTTCTTTAGATCCAAACCGTTCTATTAGAAATTTTGGTTTCCTTTAAATCCTAGTTGATGATTCTAAAGAAAAGCTTTTGATGCCTGGAAGCTTTACAACGAGAAGGGGTTCAAAAATAACCAAGATTAAGGTAAGAATAACATCTTTTTTCTTAAGCAAATATTTTGATCAATATTATCAAACACCCTAAGATCTAAAATCTTTATTTAAGGATATAGAAATAGAACAAATTGGAAATTTTTTTTATAATTACATTGAGTGGTGAAAGATAAGCAAGGTAAAGGCTAGGATCTATTCTTGGATAAATGCCTAAAGAATGTTCAACACATATACATTTAACAATCATATGTTGAAGATGTTAACCTCTCACAAGAGGCATATAACTGTTGTTCTAAGTTTAGCATGATCACTTTCTTCATCAATTCTAAGTTGATACTGGGTGAATCACTTCTCAAGTTATTAAAATTTAAAACCAGAACTGATTTCAGCTT
Source organism: Tinospora cordifolia (assembly GCA_030144865.1). Taxonomy (NCBI): domain Eukaryota; kingdom Viridiplantae; phylum Streptophyta; class Magnoliopsida; order Ranunculales; family Menispermaceae; genus Tinospora; species Tinospora cordifolia. Next base: position 14,978 of record JAJIYU010007188.1, on the reverse strand, counting down.
CTAAAATTCATATGCAGCATGTATGATGTCTTTAGGTATATTTGCATTATTATATTGATACTATATTCTTATATGAATGTTATTTCTTTGAACTAAAAAATTATTTGATTCAAAGAATATAGCATTAGTAGTCAGTGGTAGAAAGAGATCATGAATTCTATTGTTTAGCAATTTTTCACAATTCATGGAGTAGTGTACTTAATCAAGCAAGGAGCACATGCAGGGTTCAATGCATGGACAAGTGTTGTTGATTCATTATTATGGGTCATTGTACAAGACCAATGATGTGCTTATGGATGAGTTGTGATTTGATGTTTCATAAATATAAAGGCGTACATGGTGGAGACCGATAACAATAACTCAATAATAGGGTGTCCCATGGTCATTTCTAGTTGTTTTAGTGTTAATTATCTAAATTAAAAAGATAATAATATCATCTAAAAACTTAGTAGAGGATTGCTGTTCAAATGGGCTTAGAAAACATGAGAACTCTCATAAGCATCCTAGCAATTATTTCATTGAATGATCTTGTATTACTTGGTGGTATGGCACGCCTTGCAATGCAAAATCACTTAGTAACATTTTGGGTCTCAATTTACTATTCCAATTAATCCATGGAAGTCTATGGTATGCATTTGGTACCTATTCCTCAACCATAAGAAAAAGTCTTTCAAAATTTATGTCATTCCTTTTACCTGATATATCATATTATATCATCTCATCCCTATCTAATGGCCTTGCCGTTTCGAAGTTTAGATTTTGAGAAGACAAATGGTCAAGAGATGTTATGCTTGCCATAAGATTTCTTTGCCTCAATCAATTATCTTATATTCATAACCAATCTATATGGATTCCTGCCATATAAATGCTCCCTGAATTCATATTGGGATCTCCTTTCCTTTTTTTTTTTTTTTGGGTTCAATCTCACCTAGAGCCCAACCTCTCTTAAGATAGCTTCTTACCATAATATCTCAATGTTGTTTATCCCGAGAGATTGATTGTTATAGGCTTCCCTCTACCTAGTTCTAATGTAAATCTATTTTTTTATTTTCTATCAAATTATACCTTGTCCTTAGCCTCCCCCTTCACCAACTATCTTTGGATTGCACATGATCAATCTAAAGTTATATTATTTGGGTGGACCCAATTTAATCAGTAGCTAAACACAATGGATGTCATGTAATGGAAATTCCCAAATAGTGTGATATCTCTACATTGTTGCCCTTTGTGTTAGAATAAGGAAGAATCTAGTGGTCATCTTTTTGGGTGTTGTCATTTGGTGATATTATTAGCGTATATCTATAAAAGACAGGTGGTTGTTTGTGCTCCTTTTATCTCAAGCCTCCCTCCTCTTTTGAAAATGAGCTATCTCCTGAATTTTCATTCAACCTTCATGCATCATCAAAGTTGGTAGGATCATGGTGTTGGCATCTTCTTGGATTATTCAATTAGAAAGGAAGTTGATGATCATGCACATGGGATGAAATCCTAATTCTTGAAATTTGGAGGATTGTTACACCCACATATGCAAGTGGATCTTCCATTTGGAGTGGAATCAAAATTAGGGCCCATTCATGATGTAATGGTCCCTTTTGATCTCATATTCAACCAAGTCGATCCTCATTTTGTAAATTATCACATACAATCATCATACATCCATCCTTGCTTTTGTTTCCCGAGAAAGAAAAAGAAAGAAATTTCATCAATTATGAAAGTTCGAATCACTTAAAGAACTTTCAATTTCCTTCATTTCTCCAAGAAATTAGTTATTTCATCAATTATGATAGTTTAAATCACATAAAGAACTTCCAATTTCCTTCATGCCTCGTATATTTGGGCATATTATTTTTCCATTTTACCCTTTCAATTATAATTCACTTCATACTTCTTTATTAAGAAAAACAACTTATTGCTCTTTCTCTCACAATCATCACAAGTATCTTTTGGTTAATAAAAGCATTAGTCATATCCAGAATTATACATTTATTTTCAACAAACAAAAAAAATATTTTGTACAAATTTTTATTTGCACACAGTAAAAGACATGTGAGACGGTAAAAGGCACGACATGAAAATAGAGGTACATGTGACTAGTGGATCCTTCCATCAGTTTGGACTACAAGCAAGACATACAAGGTATTACAAGTTAGGTTAGTTTGGGCTGAGGTGAAATACCAACCCTACACAATCATGTCAAGATGGAAAAATCTTCAACAAACTCAACCCATCCTAATAACTTCAGGTTGGTTTTAGTTGCAATTATCAGGTTTGACCACTTCAATGTATTAACTCCAAATTCTCATTTTCTAAGCTAGTTTTTAAGTCAAATATAAATATGACTATAAAATTCTAAGTCAATTGTGAATCTAGCAACTTATACAAAAACCCTCCTAGCAATCCCTTTAATCATATATTCATAGTAATTGATGCCACCTAAGTTGGCCAAGTAGGGTGACGTTTAAACCAAACCCGACCCTATCCCAACCCAATATATGAACGCTACCTACATTCCGTACATGTGTTGTCTTATTCACAATAGTCAAGATCATGATTTGAATAACATTGAAACAACTTAAATTGGGTTTGTAAATCCTTATAATTATGAGTTATAAGTAAATCAGTAGTAAGTTGTAAGCAAGGAACGAAAAATTTGACTTTGATCTAGACTTCAACTTTGGAAAATCATAATTAATTAGAACAATTTGAGGAATTTAAAAGAATTTATGTAAAAATTCGTCAACTTAAATATGTTCAATAAAAATTATGTAAATGCTAAATATGCTTAATTTCTATTAAAAATTACGAAACAAACATAAATAGGTACATTTTACATAAAAAAAAATATAGACATAATGTTTTCAAACGTATAATTTAACATTACCAATGTTTAATCCACATTATGCATATTACTTCAAATTATATTAAAAAACCCAAAAAAAAAAAAAAAACAAAAACATTAGCTCAACTGGTTGTTAAACCCTAATGGTTGCGCAAGTATAAACCTTAGCTTAACTGGTAACTGGCTTATTAGTCGCTACAAGAACAAGCAACTTCGATTTTTCTATCAACTATAACATACGTTTCTCGTTTCTTTTTTTTTTTCCTTTTATGCTATTAGCTTGTTCTTCTCTTTTCTTTATTGTATCCCCTCCTAGTTGTAGCTCATTCTTCTTTATCTTGGATAACCACTCAACAGGTGTACACATCTCGCCTTTAATCTTTTTCATTTATGAAAAAAAAAAATTTTTACAATTTCTGCGATTATACAAAAGAATATTTATACACCATAGAGATTCTTCCATAAAATATACCCTTTTTACAGTTTTTTTTTTTTTGTTAGCAAAAATCATAAAAACTTCAATTTTGGGTGAACTTTGCTAAACTTTTAAAGATTTCAAGGAAATTTTTATAATTTTATAGTTGCGGGTGAACTTATCTTCGATTGTCTAAATTACTTAATTAATTCGGCTAACTTCGCCCAAATTTGTTGAATTTTCATACTATGGTTGTAAGTGAATATGACCAACTTGCTAGTTGAATTATAACAAATCTATCTAAACCATTAACGAACTGAAAAAATTACTAATGTCATCATAACTCTGTGGGTACCTAACATACCCAAATATCATTCAATTATGTGTTCTAAAATTTACATTCTACAAATCCAAATGCCAATTCAATTCATTAACTCTCAAAACAATTCAATTTCAATTCACAATTTTTGCCAATTCAAATCATATTTCCTAATTAAGTTTCACTAACACTTTCTATTAGACTAACATTTAATAATGGGAAGCCTATCAATGATTTTTTTTTTGGTCAAATAAATAGTTAAAAGCATAAAACAATCAAGTTTCTTCTGAACTAGATAAATCTTTAGAACTTTAAATCCCTTGAAGTACAGAAATTAGCATTTTCAAATCCCTGAATGTCTTTCGAAACTTGAAAATGAGGGAACAAACCATCAGCAAACATTGCATTGTCAATGGCCACAAACATCCTTTTTGACAACAAACTGTATTTTGATTCAATTACAGTCACCAAACAGCATTCTCATGCATTAGATTTCCTAATATTCCCTCCTTAAAATTTTCAATGCATCTAAGAAGCAGGCCGTTTATCTCTGTCCAAAATGTGGAAATTTCAACCAAAAACCTGGCACTCCATATAATTGTTGACCTACGTCCTGCTGCCTTACCTACTTAAACTAAATATCTCTCCGAAGCAACTCCCATCCTATTCAATCTCAATACCCACCAGACATTCACAACACTAAGTGATGATCAACTCAAAATCTGATTGATGACTTCAATGTCCATAGATACACCAGAACAAAAATGTCGTACGCAGTCCCTATCACAACAAACACCAAAAACAGGAAGCAAAAAAAAATCGAAGGTTCCCAGAATGCAAGATAACCAATCGAAGAAGTTGAGACCTCAATCCGCAATAAACAGCTCAACATCAAGAAAAACATTGACAACATCATAAAAACCCAAAAGAAGAATTGGCAAGCTCACGACAATCCAAAACAAGAAATTAACACGGTAAATAACAACCCAAGAGTCAGATCTAACTGCAACCAAACATCAAAACAACAGATAGAACGACCACGAATATATATAACAAGAATGGATTAAAAGTAACAAGAGATCGGTTAACAGAAGCAGAGACGTTCTGTTCTGTTCTTACCAGATTTGCCCTAGCTGGGACTGCGAGATTCGAATCCGCAAGCTCTGAAAAAAAAAATGAAGAAATGAAAGAAATAAAGAAGAATCGACCGCGTCGAATTCCGGAGACACGAAACCCGCTTTAATGACGTGAAGCTTAAGAGCTCTCTCTGGGCATGGTCCCAGCGAAGAGTTCCGTCGTCTCTTGAATTTGAAGAAGGACAAAACTGTCATTTTATTATTTCAAAATCTAAAACATAATAATGATAATGATAATAAATAGGGGGGCTTGCCTTGCGCTTCCGTCGTTACCTGCTCCGAATTACGCTTTAGTTAAGTCAAATTTCCACGTCGCATACTCATTCATTGGACCCACTTTACTCGTGAATTTCATAACCGGGTATCATGGTAAAACAAAAAGGACTCGATATGTCATTACAAATTCATGCGTGCACGGATTTCCATTCATTGGAACGGATTTCACGAGACTGGGATGTATGAGCAAGATGATAACTTTGTTCTAATCTCGCTCTCAGGCTCTTACTTTGTCGACTTCACGATGCTTTCATAAGACCTTCGTTAATGAAATTTTTTGTTCCTCAAGCTATTAGTGTTCCTATTCAAGATTCTCACCACTTCATCCTCATCGGTAGCGTCATTCTATAATGTAATGTATCCACTGTAAATGACATATAAATGGTTTGGGCAATACCTCTAAAGCATCAATACCTGGAACATGTCATACGTAGCAAAAAGATCACGTACGAGCTCCAACTTACTGTTAGAAAACTTACAAATAATTTATTATAAATTATATATTATAATATAAGATACTACTCGAATAAATAGAAACAAGTAAGAAAAGAACTACTTGATGACAGAAGTTTACAGATTGCAATGTCCTAAAACAGAATTTCGCTACTTTTTAAGTGCTTAAAGATCAATCAGCTACTGTCTCCCAAGATTCGACTGTCAAAAAATGATTTGGAAGCACTATAAATCGTTTTCTTACAAACTGAAATTCTCTATTTTTGATCTTGAAAAAATTCGAAATTCAAGATAATAATAAAATACAATATTTTTTTATTTCTATTTATAGAAACGAATGGTTGTAATTAAGAGTTACAACTTTTCTAAAGACAGTTATTAACTGTCAAAAAATTGTTTTCAATAGTTAATTTTTGAATTTAAAAATTAAAACCAAAGATATATTAAAAATTAATTGTATGGATCAAAAGACTAAGGCCGACGGATTCCAATACGTAGGCATTCTTCCTCCTCTTTTGGGGTGTGGTGATGATGGAATGTGAGGGTGGCTAGCGCTTCAACGGCGAATCATTCAAGATGTCAAGAAAGGGGGAAGAAGAAAAAAAATTTGAAAATTCTCAAAAGTTGACTGTACCTCTCTCCTTTTCTTTTCTTCATTAGATCCTTGGCCTTGCAAAGAGTTTTTCTTTTCATTGTTCTTGTCTTGTGCGTCTAGGAGGAGAAATCCTAGGGTTGACAACTTGAGAGAATGGCAGAGCTCTAGGGGACAACTAGGAGAGGATCTAATGAGATTTGGTTCTTTGGGAAAGCGAGGAAGAGAGTGGGGTCTTTTGGAAAGCACAAGTTTTAGTAAGTTTCTTAGGTTAATTTAGTTTGAAATTTTAAATTTCAAACTCCATGTAGGGCACCATATCACAATGTGTAGAGTGTTCCCCAAGTTTGCTATTAACCAGCTCCCAAGCACACATACACGTCATTCTCTAATTATCGGCCCATTGCTTATTCTAACTTTTGATTTAAATCATTTTATTTTAAGGACTTTTCTCACCATTTAGGAGCTCGTTTAAGTGGTTATTTATAACCACTTCACAAGAGTGGCTACAAATACTACCACCTTTGTGGCGGTTTGGCTGGTAGTGCTGCTCGACCGTCTCTCATATAACTTCATCTTCTTTTGCCTCTGATAATGACCAGGGCTTCGATAACCTCCAGGCCAACCTCTGTATGATGGCTGAATCTATGACACGGCTTGCTACTGCGGCTGTGGTTGAGGAGTACTGCTAGATACTATAGAAATCTCAGGGTGCTCATCTAATCTATCCATCTCATACTATAGGGCCTCCCTCTGGATCTCTTCTAAGGTCTGAGCCTTGGACTTAGAAGTTGCCTATCTAATAGCAACCTTCAACCTCATCGGTTGAATCTAGCCATCTCTCTCTAATCAGCTATCAACCCAGGTGCATAGGCCTCTAACTATAGGAATCAATGTGTATACTCTCTCACTATCATTGTCTCACCGTGCAGATTAAGAAACTCGACCTTTTTACGTTCCTGCTCAGTTTCAGGAACATAAGCCTCAAGAAATAGCTCTCTAAACTTGGCCCAAGAGGTAATTGGGCCCTCCATGCTCATTGTGGATCACCACCATCTGGTAGCCTCCTCTCCAACATATGTGCCGAGAATAGAGCTTGATTTGCCTCAGATAATCACAGAGTTTCAGCGTTCTTCTCCATGTTAAGTAGTTAATCCTCTACTACCTCTAAGTTGATGCCACCTCTAAACCTCTTAGGGCACAAGTCCATGAAGCTCTTGAGGAGCTAGACATGAGCTCTCTCATCTTTTTTTTTTTTTTTGGGTTGGGAGCAGCATGAACTATTGCTGCCTCAATTGGTGGCTCAACTATTGGTGGTACAGGTGGAGTAGGTTGCATTATTGGCTCAGCCGTTTGTCTGTCAGCCACCAACCTATCAAGTTTCTCCATCAGTAAGGTCGTTTGGGCCTGAGCAGCCTCTTTAAAGGTCCTAATCATAGCCTCGAGCCTTTGTATGGGGTCCAGCTTGGGTTGAACTGGAGGTGGTGGTGGCGGTGTCGACTCCCTAGGCTTGAGCGGTGGTCTGCCCCACCTGGATGGTGCTCTACCATGTGTCGATGGCATCTCTATCTACATTTTGAATCAATTTACTAGTTATTTATCCATTTAAAGTAGACTCAACTCTAAGAGTTCAGTAGTATTGTACATTTCGTTCAAAATACATTTTATGACTAGTAGTTTCTCTCATTTGTTCGATGTTTTGTTTACTTTCGCAATTATTCTGATATTGCCTAGGTCCTTTATTTATTAGAGTTTTCAATTCTTTCTAACCTAGGTTCTGATACCAAGTCTGTTGGGACCCTTTTCCTAGGCCAAAGCGCGGCCCAACAAACACAGTGGCCTGACAAACTCACTCACCATGTCAAGTTTGCCCAACCACTGTTAAGCCTCTCCAATCCCAACAATAAACGATATCAGAATAATTGAAAGACTCAAAAGTGAAAGTAAACAAACATATGAAGAATAATCATTATATTACATATTTGTCTTGTCCAAAATATACATTTGATGATATACACATACACAAATATGACCAATCTTAAATAAAAAACGAGAAAAGATATAAGGAGTTGTCAGGGAAATTAGGCAATCACCACACCCTACCCTCTATCAGCCACCAAAGAACTTGAAATATTTATAGAGTAGTAAGCCTAAAATCAACGTGGCTCAGTGAGTAGTAAGACCAAAATGTCACCCATAACCCACATTCCAAAATAGTGCATATAAGCATGAGCAGTAGAAATGATGTAAAACTTGAATGCATGACATAGTACAAAAATAGTTATAAAAAGTGCAATAGTTATAAAAAACATCTCAAATACATGCTAGTTAAAAATTGTATCCAGGCTAGGTTAAATTAGCAAACCCATCCTAGGGTTATCACTCGAGCGGGTCCTGAGTCAGGCATACTGGCCACTCGATCAGGTTGTGAGCTAGGCACACTCATTGAATACCCTAACCCCAACGCTCGACCCTCAAGTGCCGTGATTCGAGTGGGTTTTGAGGCTAGGCGCATTAATCATGTGTCCTAACCTCGATTCTTGATCCTCGAGTCCAATCTAATCACATCTTGTTACCTGACCTCGACGCTCAGCCTTCGAGCCTATGGTCTCATTACCTGTGTACATCTACACATTTCAAATCAATCTGATGTATCTCAATCACATGAAACCATTTAAACTATGCCATTTTACACAAGTTTTTATGCAAAAGGAACATAGTTACAAAAAAAAAACCTGAATCAAACTACTCACCTCGAGTCTCGTGCACTGGTGTCCCCTCGAACTCGGCCTAGTCCTACAGTGCTCACTTGAATCTTCATTACTTAAACTCAAGTTTAGCTCTATTTAGAATGTGGCTTAATTCCTCATTCTACTGTCCCTAATCGGTCTCGATCAACTCAAATTTGATTCGATCAAATTCAGTTAGTCGGTCAAACTTGGTCAATTGGTTAACCCGATCAAAATTGGTCAACATGGTTAATTTTGGTCATTCTTGGTCAATTTGGGTCAAACTGAGTTAAATTAGGTCAAAATTGGGACAATTAGGCCAAAATTTCCAAATTTTAACACTTAGCCCAAATTCAAGCTTTTTGCTCTCTTTGCGCAGTAAATTTGTTGATTTTTCTGCGATCAATCTGTAGGTTGGATTTGCGCGAAACTTTCCAGATCTCATCTGCATTTCCTAAACATTTACCAAAATTTTAGATTCTTATTTTTGGACACCATGTGCTATGGTTTCTAAGTGTGGTAATAGTGATTGTGAAATCCCGTATCCTATGTGACAGGCAGTCGATTGGTGTATCAATTGACCCCTTTACCTAGTTCAATTTGGGACAAAATTTGGTACACATAATCTTGATATATCCAGTGACCACTCCACCACATTTTAGCTCAAAATACCTTTTTTTTGTCATTCAATTGGTCGCTTACTTCTCTGTTATGTAACAAATTGTTCAAATGTTCAAGTTCCTTATGGTTTTCAAGTGCCTAAACATCACTACTATGCCATTGATTTGAGGCACTATCTCATATGCATTTTAAAGCTCAGATTCTAGAACATTAATAGTCCAAGTATCATTCCAAATTAGTAAGCAAGATAGGGCAAAGATTACTTCTCAAATACACCCTACACTTAGCACATATCAACACTTCAAAATATTTATTTTTCTAAGTACCAAAAACCTATATTTAACTAGGCATGTTGGCATGGACATAAAACTATGCATATAGGGGCTTAGGGGTTGGGGTTTATACTTTCTTTTAGCCTTTGGTGTGAGGTTTAAAATGCTTTAAATCTTAGTCCAAACGGATGTCCCTAGCCACTTCAAATGATGCCTCAAACAACTTCCAAGAATTGTCTTCTACGGGAACTATTGTAACAATTGATCAACAGTCAACTTTAGTGCCTTGTAGAACATGTTTAAGACTTCAATTTCCAATTTTCACCACTTGGATATGAAAGTACATAAGATAAGGAATAAAACAAGGGGTTTTACCTTAGGAATAGATCTTGAATGGGTTAGGAATCAACCCTTTAAAGTTTGCTCCAACACATTTTTTTGCAGGTTTTCAGTTGCAATAATGTTGAACAACCCTGTTCGTGGTCATTTCAATCTCAAATGGATGTGGGATTCAATTAACAGCCTGTGCAATGTGGTAGAGGGTAATAAGCGCTTTCCAAAGAGTTCAAAATAATTGAAAACAGATTCCAAATGAGGGAGAAATGGACATGGAAGATGAGTTGCAGAAACTAGAAAATGGTAATTCTGCTCAAGAGTAGAGGTTTTGTTATATATTGAGGTAGCCTTGCATGGCAAAAAGGAGCACCATGTGGCCATCCATGTGGCCTATGTGTATCTATGTAAGGTGTCTTGTTGTCACCATATATTGGCTGAGTCAGGGGAGTGATTGGATTGGCAAAACCATTGATTTTGCTTAAAAATGCTGAAATTTGTTGGAAATTCTGTTAAAAACAAAGGGGAAGAAGGCGATGGGCGAGTGGGTTGGCCCAAAACAATCGCATGGGCTGGGCTCGCCCAGAAGACCCGAATGGCATGGGCTTAGCTCGTGTGGTCGAAATTCAATTTTATTTTCTTTTTTTCTTTTTTTTTTTGTGGGTTCCCTCCCTCTTGGGGTGTGTGTGTGTATATATATATATATATATATGTATTTAATTCAATTTTTTATAATTATTTTTATAATAATTCATTTATCTACTTATGTATTCATCAATTTTCATCATTGATACGTTTATTTTTTGAAAATTAAATATTCCACCCAAAATTTATATCTTTCTTCTAAAAAATTCATTAATTACACTAAATATTTAATAATTACTTTAAAAATTCAATAATCACCTAGAAAATCATTTTATTTAAAAAAATTATATTCCCACCATAATTGATGTATTCTCTTCCCAAAATTATGTTCCTCAATTATTCTAATTTTCTTCAATAAATGATTTAAAAATTAAAAAACTAAAAAAAATTTGTATATTTTCGCTAAAATTTTTAAAAAGTACATGAAGACGCATACATCGATCCCATTAATTTGTATGTGAAAAATATGGGTCGTCACACATTATTAATATATATACATCTTATATATTATATACATCCAATAATATATTATATATATTATATATACATCTTATATATATACATTTGGTAATGAATCATACATTATGTATACGATTCATTTGATAATATATTATATATATTATATACATCGTGTACTGGATCATTATTATATATACATTGTTATACATACATACATACATACAAATATATATATATATATATATTTGTATGTATGTATGTATGTATGTATATATATGTATATAACGTGACGGAGGGATGAAAGACGGAAAGGGATCAGGGGGCTTTATGATCAGAGAAAGGGAACGGGTGTGGTTGGTGTGTCACTGGGTCGGTGGGGGTTCCAATCCCAACTTGCGATCTATTCAATGCAAAAAAACACAAAACAAGAAGCACTGAATGGGGAAACTTGACCTGACGCCGATGCTAGAGAAGCTTTCAGAATGTCGAAGAGCGTCAGGACACGCCTTCACACGTCGACGGGAAGCACGGCAGAGGCTCTCATCTATGCTCAATTCTCTCTCGACAATTCTTTCTTTATCAAAGCCCTTCTTTTACCATTTATCTAACCAGTTAGAATAAGCTGACCTGCTTGCCTGCTTGCTTCCTTCCTATTAATCGGTCCAGCCTTACTCCATTCAATAATCAAACTGCCGCCTAAAATTGCTATTACCGCAAGCTACAGCATAATAACATAGGATGAGGGGTGCCCTAAATGTATGCGGTAGGCGCATCGGCTTCAAGTCAAGTTTCCCCATTCGGTGTTTCTTGTTTTGTGTTTTGTCTACATTGAGTAGATAACGAGTTGGTATTGGAACTTCTTTCTCCGTTCGATTCCTCCTCGTTCTCTGCTTTTGGTTCATTTCTTCTATTTTGTGTTGTTGTATTGGTTTTCAGCATTTGTTTGGTATTTGGTTTTCTCCTGCTTAGTGGTTTCTCCTATGGCCTCCCCTTGTGGCCCGAATCTTAGCTCAGGCCCTGGGGTCTTGGTCGTAGACTTGGATGGTGCTTTGGGAGGGCCTGTTGATGTAGCAAACAAGGGGGTTGATGCAGATCACTTGGGGCTGAAAGGAGTGAAGGGTTGCTTAGCTTTTCTAGCTCCGGTGGCTAGTAAGCATGATGTGGTGAATGAGGCATCCTGGGAGTCCTTGGCCAAGGAAGAGTAAGGAGTGAGACAACGTCGGTAGTTTTCTGAGTAGGCTTCTTCGCAAAATGTAGTTTATGGCGGTCTTACTCTATGGCTAGTACTTTCGAACCAGAAAGCAAAAGAGCTAATTCGGATAGTGAGGTTCGGGTATAGAGCTGCTACTGACAAGGAGATAGCACAATAGGGTCGTTATGAGGCGTAGTGTGGTTTTCTACTAAAGGAGTGATGAGGTGGGGACCAGAGGGAGTCTCTTAGTGTCTGCGCCTAAGTAAGAAAGTTTGGGATGAGCTAGCCTTCTTGGCAAAAAAGGGACCGAGGGGGCTCTGAGTCTATCCCTCAAGCCTTTTTTAGTCTTATTCGGTTACCATTTTGTGCCTCGCCTCGGTGCACTCTTGGCATTAGATAAGCCACACCGCCTAGTGATGAAGGCTTGCTTCTTGCATGCTTGCCCGTCGTAGTATCTATCCCAATTAATTGCTCGTACAAATGACCTTACCAACCCAATGACCATAATTCATAATTCGCTTCTCTTGCTTGCATCGTATACCACTGCTCAGTCACATTAAGCAGCTTTTAGTTCGCTCTTATACGCAATAGTGTTCTTCCTTTGATACCTATGTTTTGATGCCACCCACTGTAACCTCTGGCTGTCTTTTTGGCTGTCCCTTCATGTCAAGTACATCAGCTTGCCTCTTCTGATCTTACTGCCTTTTCAAGCTGCATTCTTTCGCATAGCACATTCATTATTAATGTTAATGCCCGGTTGAAGCTATTGGCGCGTTAGCCCTTTCATTAGCAATAGCAATCGGAACTGATGGATTCATATATGTATTTGCAATTGAAAGCCTCACCAGGCGAACCAACTGCTTCTTCATATTGAAATAAATAGGACCAAGAAAGACCGTTCGAACTACAACGCGGGTTGATTGACACCTTACACTTATTAGTTTGATTACCATATATTGGTTGGTGGGTTTGAATATGGCACAAGAGTTGTTGACTTCATTTAGATGGCCACTGCAATTATGTCTCGATAAGGTGACTTGTAAGCCAATATCACTACTGCTAGCTCAGAAGCTGATGGATCAACAATGGTAACTTGAACTGATTCCGAAGGAGTATAGCTTTGTTGGGGGTAAATTTACTGCTCCTGGCTTAACCTCATAGGGGTAGACAAACATCTTTTTTGTTCAGAGTCGAGGTAAACGACTGATTCTTAGTTAACTCTATTAGCTTCCTCTGCTTCCAGTGGTGGGACAACCACTGATGCGGACAGAGGCTAGGCAATGTCTCTCCAACTAGCTCTACCTTGGTCACTGGGTCAATAATCGGCCCGGTGGTTCTTTGACTGGAACTAAAATAAATCGTCGGGCGAGGTGGTGGCTGGAAAGCTGCTGGTACTAGTATCCAAACCATAAGGGGCGTTTACGTTGGGACTGAAGCTTTGATACTCGTGCCTACGCTGCCTTTGTTTGCATCTCTCACAGATTCCCCTATGGAGAAGAGGAATAAATAAAAACATTCATTGGTTGGACCTTTAAGCTACTAGCCTTCGTTATTGACACTCTTTCTATACTATAAGAGCTGTAGGATCATGAACATCACCCACAAAGGCATACATAGAAGGAAATTTCTCTCCTGGGTTGAGATTTGAGGCTGGTACGGCAACCCATTGATCCACCAGAATAAAAGCGAGTAGCATTGGGGCTAACAACAACATCATTTGAACCACAAAAGCGACTCACTTGGTTCCAAAAGTGGATCAAAATCTGTGATTAGCTCTACTCCCCGATTTTGATCTCGTCCCACCACAAATTGCGTTGAAACTACCCTTGATGACCCAGAACGACTAGGTTGCAGTTGAACCCTCTCCAGTGAGAGATTTGGTCAATCGAGTCGAAAAAGAAGCTTCGTCGCCCATATTTATACCCCGTTTAAGGTATTCTAGTGGCATATTAGTATCTATATGCCTCTAATGCGGTTTAATAGCTTGTTAAGCCAGCGATCAAACCACTTGGCCAGAGGGAAGGAGAAAACAATACCCATTGTGGGAACATTAGCTTATGTTGGAACAGAGGTAAAGAAAGCAACATCTCCGCTACCATATCCATATTCAATCCCCCTGGCCCTCCTGTTTACCTCTTTTTAGGGGTTCAAGCTGTACCATCACTAGCGACAGAGTCATTACGAATAGCTCAAAATCTTATAGTTACGGATCGGTAAGGAAGGAGCTTACCTTGGATGACTTGTTCCTCGCCTCAGGGTCATCAATTGAAACTACTGATGCTTACTCATATGCTGGCCAGTCCGGTTAAATCCAATTTGATCTGCCTTAGTCTATAACTATACTGGGTAGTGTTATTCCAAATGGTTTAAACATTCTAACCATATTGAATTCTTCTTAATGGTCACCCTTGGGAGGACTCAAAAAAAGGATCAATCACCTAGCCTGTTACTGCTGTAAGCTAATTTTGATTGGATGCTTCTTCTGGACCTCTGACAGCTCAACCAAGGCTTCCTCTTCAAGATTCGACCCATTGCTAGATGCGAGATTGGGTACTGTAACCTTTTCATGCTTTCCTCCTGAGTTTGATGGATGTGCACCTTCCTTGACTTCTACATTGCGATCAAGTGCTTCCAACACAAAACATCCGAAAATATACTAGTCTCATATCCTACGCTAAAATGGACCTACTCTGAGGC
>JAJIYU010007187.1:0-19498 GCA_030144865.1 Tinospora cordifolia | reverse complement strand
TTAGTAATTAATTAGAGTAGCAAAATGGGAGTATGGACAAAACTTTCTAACTCATGACTGGCAGAAAGAGGAACCAAGTGAGAGTGGCCATATCACGAGGGGAATCGGACTATCATAGGGTGTTAGTGAGTTTTAAGATTGAGACTTTAAAACTTGTAGGTTAGGTGATTCCTTAGAAATAGTCGCCTTGATGTTTGAAGTCGTGGTCTGCTCATTTTGAAACTAATGGAAGTTAAACGTTTTTATGTAGACCATGATGCCTCCTCGACGTGGGAGACCACGCAGGACCCCAAAGCTAGTACTGCCACAACCGCCTCTCGTTCAATTGGGGCAGGACGCCATATAGAGGCTAAAGGCCTTGATCAGGGCGTCTAATGAGGCTGGTCATGCCTAGGTAGCCTTATTGAGTGAGCGATTTGATAGGATTGAGGCCAAAAGACAGAGGGTTAAACTAGCAGGGCCTCTTGCGCCAGTTATACCCGAGATTCAAGAGGAGGAGAGGGCTACAGCCTAGGTAGAAGTAGCCCCAGTGAGGCAGGGTGATGATTCCACTCATGATCGCCTTCTGAAGAGATTCTTGGATCTGAGGCCCAAGGAGTTCCATGGGGGTTTGAGTCTGGATGCGGCGGAGAACTTGCTTCTCAACATTGAGAAGAATGCTAGGACATTAAAGCTATCTAAGGAGAATCAAGTGTTATTCGTGACACACATGCTTGTGGATGAGGCCGCGATTTGGTGGACGGCCACATAGACTATAGAGGGACAAATTACTACATGGGCCTATTTTTGGGAGCTATTCTTGAGTGTCTATGTCCCTACAACAAAGAAAGAGAGCATAAGAAGGTGGAGTTCCTGACTTTACAGCAGGAAG
Organism: Tinospora cordifolia; assembly: GCA_030144865.1. Classification (NCBI taxonomy): domain Eukaryota; kingdom Viridiplantae; phylum Streptophyta; class Magnoliopsida; order Ranunculales; family Menispermaceae; genus Tinospora; species Tinospora cordifolia. Next base: position 18,627 of record JAJIYU010007187.1, on the reverse strand, counting down.
ACATATCAGTTAGGGAGTATACCCACATATTTTTCAGACTAGAGGTATATGCGCCCGAGCTAGTGGGCAACCCGAGGGAGAGAGCTGGATTCTTCCGTTGTGAGTTGAGGGCCAATATCAGACAGGCTACATTATCATATAGTGAGGCTACTCTTGAGATTATACAAATGCATGCATTGCAGTTTGAGGCAGATGGTAGGGATCAGCGTTCGACCACCCAGATGGTACAGAGTGCCTCCTTGCAGACATAGCCTCAATCACAGCCACTGTCACAGACACAAGGAGGTCATTGTGGTGGGTCCCGAAGAGGAAGTATTTAGAAGGACAGACTGGAGGGGCACAGACTCAGCCGACTACTGTAGCCACCCTCGCAGCCACCGTAGTATAGGCATACTAGCCGGTGGGATAGCCACCGACTCAGCAGGGAGGCCGAGGTAGAGGTCGAGGCAAAAGTAGACTAGGGATGAGGCCAGGCTGAGCAGAGGCGTCCGATTATATGTTTTCAGTGTGGTCAGCCAGGTCACAAGTGATATCATTACCCTATGCCTATCTCCATTTCTAGTGTACCCACCACTGGCACTCGAGAGACAGCATAGGCCACACCTAACCGGATTCTGAGGCAATGAAGGCTCTAGTAGAGGGTAACATGTTCCTACTTGATACATCTATCTATGTGTTGATTGATGTTGGATCTACATTGTCTTTTATTTCTGGGCATGTCGTAGATAGATTGAGACTTAGACCTATTGGAGCATCTACATGGCTCGTGTTGAGCACGGCAGCGGGAGAACAGATCTACCCTAATTTGATTTGTGAGGGCTACACATTGAGGTTTAACGACTTCGAGACTCTTGTCGACTTTAGAGTACTAGAGTTCTTGGAGTTCGACGCTATACTTGGGATGGACTGCTAGTAGCTTATCATGCCTATGTCAACTACTTTGCCAAGAGGGTGGTATTTCATATTCTAGGACAACCTATTATGACCTTCCAGGGTAGTACTTCCGATAGACCGAGGACCCTGGATAGGATAGTGACACAGTCTGACATAGATACACTAGCTAGTATGATCATCATTGGTGAGGGACTTTTACAGTAGAGCATAGATGAGATTCTTGTTGTTAGAGACTTTCCTAACCTGTTTCCCAATGATTTGCCCAGCTTAGCTCCTAAACGGGAGATTGACTTTATCATTGAGATTACTCAGAAGACACAGCCCATTTCGATCCCTCCTTATCGAATGGCGCCCAAAAAATTGCAAGAACTGAAGGTCCAACTTGAGGAGTTGATGAGTAAGGGTTTTATTACCCCTAGTGTGTCACCTTGGGGTGCTCCAGTATTGTTTGTGAAGAAGAAGGATGGGAGTCTCCGTTTGTGTATCGATTACAGATAGTTAAACAAGGTAACAGTAAAAAACAAATACCCTCTCCCGCGTATTGATGACTTATTTGACCAGTTCTGAGGTGCCACTGTGTTTTCAAATATTGATCTGAGATCTAGGTACCATCAGCTGAGAGTCGGGGAAGAGGATATACTGAAGACGGCCTTTCGGACTCGCTATGGGCACTACGAGTTCTTAGTCATGCCATTTGGCATGACAAACACCCCAACGATGTTCATGGACTTTATGCAAAGGGTTTTTCGTCCCTATCTTGATTTATTCATCATCATCTTTATCGATGACATCCTTTTTTATTCGAAGACTAGGGAGGAACACGCTGAACACTTGAGGATCGCACTACAGACTCTCCGAGATCACCAGTTGTATGCTAAGTTCAGCAAGTGTGAGTTTTGGTTGACAGAAATCTGATTTTTGGGTCATATAGTACGAGCCGGGGGCATTTCTGTTAACCCAGCTAAGGTTGAGGCTATTATTGGTTGGCCGAGACCTACCACAGTGACAGAGATTCGTAGTTTTTTGGGTTTGGCACCTATTATCGTAGATTAGTGCCAAACTTTTCGAGGATCGTTGCTCCCATGACGAAGCTTACCCAGAAGAACATGCCATTTGTGTGGACAAATAAGTGTGAGGAAGCATTTCTTGAGTTGAAACATCATTTGATGTGGGATAGGCCTTGGGTGTGTTTTGATGCAGGGTGATGGAGTTATCACTTTTTCCTCGCGACAGTTGAAGGTTCATGGGAAGAACTACTATGTGTATGATCTAGAGCTAGTATCAGTAATGTTTGCTTTCAAGATTTGGCGACACTATCTGTATGGTGAGCGCTTTACGCTGTATTATAATCATAAGAGTCTCAAGTACCTATTTTCACAGAAAGACCTTAATATGAAGTAGAGGAGATGGATGGAGCTACTTAAGGATTATGACTTTACCATTGAGTACCATCCCGAGAAAGCCAATGTGGTGGCTGATGAGCTTAGTAGAGTATGGATCGAAACTGCTTGTGTGGCTAGACATATGTCTCAGGAGTGGAAGATGATTGGTTATGCGACAGTGATGAGGATCCATGAGACTTCGACCGAGACCAGAGTCAGTGCACAGATGAGAGCCCAGCCGATTTTGCTTGCTGAGATTATGGAGGTATAGCCTCATGATGTTGATTTTATGATGTACCGAGGGCGGGCAAACGAAACTTCTTGTGTGAAGTGGTCAATTGATACTGATGGTGCACTGAGGTTTAGGGGACGATTGTGGGTACCACATGACCCTCGTCTGAGATAGGGAGTGCTAGCAGAGCTGCACCGCTTGAGGTACACTGCCCATCCAGGTGCCAATAAGACGTATCAAGATGCTCGACGTACTTATTGGTGGTCGGGGACGAAGCGAGATATTGTAGCCTTAGTGCAAAGATGTGATACGTGCCAACAGGTTAAGGCTGAGCACCAGAGACCCAGTGGTTTATTACAGTCCTTGGCTATTCCTGGGTGGAAATGGGAGCACATTACCATGGACATTGTGATTGGATTGCCCTCGACTCAGTGGAGACATGATGTTGTATGGGTCATTGTGGATAGACTTACTATGTCGGCTCATTTCCTCCTGATGCATAGTAGAGATTCGGTAGAGAAGCTGAGTCGGCTATATATTCGCGAGATTGTGAGATTACATGGGGTTTCAGTTTCCATTGTATCTGACAGAAATGTTCGGTTTACGTCCCGTTTTTTGCAGAGCTTGCAGAATCAGTTAGGGACTAGTGTGAGCTTGAGTACAACCTTCCATCCACAGACTGATGGACAGTCTGAAAGAGTAATTCAGGTACTTGAGGATATGTTGAGGGCATCATTGTTGATTTTGGTGGTAGCTGGGAGAATCACTTGCTCCAATGTAAGTTTGCATATAATAACAACTACCAGGCGAGCATCGGCATGGCACTTTTTAAGGCATTATATGGCCGACCTTGCCGATCTATAGCTTGTTGGGCTGAGGTTGGTGATACAACAGTTTTGGGCCCTACTTCTGTCCAAGAATAGAATGAGAAGATTCAGCGGATCTATCATAACAAGAAGACAACTCAGTATCGGTAGAAGAGCTATGCAGATAATCGAAGGAAGGTCCTAGAGTTTGTGGTCGTTGATCATGTACTCCTTCGAGTTTTCCCTAGAAAGGGGTAGACTCGGTTTGACATTTCAGGGAAATTCGCATCGAGATATATTGGACCTTTCAAGATCCTTGAACGTATAGGTCCTGTGGCATACCGATTGGTGTTACCGCCTCAGTTAGCGGTGGTACATAATGTGTTCCATTTATCAATGTTGAGGAAGTACCACCCCGATCCCTCGCACGTGATTAATTGAAAACATGTCGACTTGCGAGAGGATTGTACGTATGATGAAGCTCCGATAGCTATTGTTGATCGAGCCGTGAGGAAACTGTGCAACAAGGAGATACAGATGGTGCAAGTACGTTGGCAGTTCCACGATGCCGAGCAGGACACTTAGGAGCGAGAGAATTATATGACGAGCCATTTCCCTGAGATTATGAGGGCTGCCCCTTGACCTTTAGTGTATTAGAAATTTCGAGGACGAAATTTATTTTAAGGAGGGGATACTGTGACGACCCATGCTTTTTGCATCGGATTGACAGATCCAACATATGTACATTTTATGCATTTTCTGAAATTTTAATGATAATATATGATATTTTTTCTAATTTTTTTAATTTCGAATTAATTATTGAAGAAAATGTGGATAATGTGAGAAAAATACAATTTTAGGGAGAAAACACATGAAACTATTGAAAAAATATGTTTTCTTGAGAGAAATGATTTTTAGGATTAATTATTAAATTTCCGGAACAATTATTCAATTTTTAGAGTAATAAATAAAATTTTTGGGAGAAAAATATGAATTTGGAGAAATTATTCAATTTTTGAAGAAAATAATTGGGTAAATGAGGAAGTGATGTATAAATGAAGTATTTTAGAGGGATTAATGATTTTTATAATTTTAGAAAAAAAATGCAAAATTTTGGTATAAAAATACACATATATAAGTGTATATACATATATGTATATATAAGAAAAGAAAAAAAAAAGAAGTTAAATAAAAAAAAATTTGCTTGGCGCACACGGGCCAAAATGGCCCGTGCGTGCCGAGGAACAGTCAGGCCCCCAGGGCCTCACCTGTGAGCCCGGGCAACCATAGACCAAAAATCGTGGGCCGGCTCGCGGTTCGACCAGCCAACATGCCCATAAACAAGCCCAGGCCCTCTCTGCTGAGTGTTTTGTCCATTGTGCAAATTTCCAATGATTTTTGACGAATTTTGGGGATTTTCCAGCATAAAACCATGGGAATTCATGGTTTAGATCCATGTTTTGAGCCATCAACTCATAGCCTTCATTGTGGCCAATTGACATTGCCAACTAGGCAACCAACATGTGAGGTTGGAAGCCACCTGGATGGCCACATGTCACCCATCTTGCCATGCAAGCTTCTCTTATGCAACAAAACTCCTTGAGCTCAAACCCAAAAAATTTCCAGCAGCTACAACCCTTATTCACAAGCTTGAATATCCGTCATTTCTCATCCAAATCTAGTGATTCATAGCTTGTTTTGAAGCTTATAACACCATCTACGAAATCTTACAAGCCATTTGCTGAATCTTGGAACGATTTGGAGCTGAAAACCCTGGGAAGAGGTGTTGTTCACAAGGTTTAAACCTAGAAAACGAGAAGTGTGTGCAAAGCCACCTTTGGAACTTTGAGTCTTTGGTCATTCCTAATCCTTTTTGGAGGTAAAAAACTGTCCACTCTCTTCATTTTCATATGTACTTTTACCTCCAAGTGTTAGAGAATGAAAACTAGGGCTTTACACATGATTTTCAAACCATTAAAGTTGGTTACTTACTCACTGTTGCAACTATGTAACAAAAACAGTTGGAACAACCTTAGGAGGGCTCACACCTGAACCATTCAAGGTTCGGCCCTAAGGTGAAACCCTTCACTTTACCTCTCATGAAGTGTATTCAAGTGTCCAAGTGGTAGAAATTGGATATTAGAACGTTGAATACGTATTATAAGTCTCCAGTATTAACTGCGTGATTCACTGTTGCAACAGTGCCAATAGAAACCAGTTTGAGACCAGATTTGGAGCTACATTTAGGATATCTAAAGGCACCCATTCAGACTGAAACTAGAGGCATTTTATAACTAATAGTAGAGGTTTCGAAAACGTATAAAGATCTGACCTTGAGCCCTTGTATATATAATTTGCTACACTTACAAATACGCCACGATTGTTAGAATGTTAGGACTTCGAATAATTTCTTGTGTTCTTTAAAATACATGAGAGAAATTTGTGGGATGACAAGCATGGATTGGCATTGCATGTTACTGATTCAAAGTATTTTTGATTTATGAATGTGTTATGGTTTGTATACTGCAATTAGACACAAGAAATGACCCATAAAATTGTGATTTAATGGGGGAAAGTTAACTAGGAAGATAGTAGAAACTATGGACCCAAAAATTTCCTATAATCTGGCCGAAAATTCTGAGATGAAATTAACTGACCAAACCTTTATAGATTGAGCTGAAATTTCGTGGAGAGATCCCTAATATGTCTAGAAGTTGCCTATCAAATTTCAGAGCATTCTGATATGGATAGGTAGGTCAATTCAGACAAATAGTTACTGCCTGTCACAAGGTATACGAGATCTGTACAGTCTTTGTTGTTATACCTAGAAACCTTAGTAAATGATATCCAAAAATTGTGATTCAAAATTTTGGAGAAACTTTAGGAAGTTTAGAACAGTTATGCAAAGTTTGGCGCGAATTCGATCTACGGATTGCCCGCAGAAAAATCAGGAAAATGGTTGTGCAGATAGGGTCATAGGCTAATGTTGTGCTTAAGTGATGGAAATTGGGAATGTTGACCCTTTTTGGCCCAATTGACTCTAGGAGGACCAAAATTGACCCTGTGTGACTCTGTTGACCAGCTAGGTCAGCAAGTGATAGGTTGAATAGGGTTGACCTTGGTCAATTTGATTGACCAAGGTCAGTCAAATTGACTTAGCAACTAAGGCAGGTTGAACAAACATAGGTGAACTACTCTTGACTAGGTCAATTTGTGGATTGACCAAAGATGTAGAGTTAGAGTGAGCCAAGTATCATGTTAATATTAAGAAGTTACGTCGATTTTGCAGGACCAAGTACTAGCGGGATACGACCGGTCGCTAGAGGAGCGTCGGGAGCGGAGCATCCCTATGAGTAGTGTTTTCTAACTCATTTCTTAGAGTTTGTTATACTGTGCATTATGAAAATAAGATTACATATCGTGATGACTCTGCATTCTTTTAAATGGCTTTTAAATGAAAAGTGCACCTAGTCTCGAGGTTCGAGGGTACAAGGTTAGGGTGAGTTGTGTCGTCTCTCATACGACCTCGAGAGGTGACCACTTAGCACAGAGTGCCCGTCGAGGGGTTCTGTGGGCCTACGATGATGGCAATGGCAATAAGACCTAATCCGACCGTCACGATAAGGCAACTATAATAAGTCCAAGTTGGTCATTACGATGATGGAGATGACAATAAGTCTAATCGAAGTCGACACGATACGCCTAACTGTTTGCAACCCGCTCGAGTGGATTTTAGTCGCCTTGGAAAGCTTGCGAGCCTCGGTGAATGTTTTCACTATTTAACTATTTTTGAATGAAGGTGCACGACGACATTATGGATTTAAATTATATTCACTGTTGCATTCACTTGCATAATGTTATTGTTTATGCATTCACGACACATATTTTATTGTGGAATGCTTGTTTTAAGTTATGAATTAGACTGCATTACTCACTGAGCCATCGTGGACAATTAGGCTCACTACTCTAACTTTTTAGGTTCTTTTGCCGTGGATAAGGACAAGGGAGTGGTCATCGCGTAAAGTTGCACTCTCTTACTCTTTTTGGTAGGTTGTCTTCGTATTTTCTTTTTTGTTTTGTGTTTCGAGGGTTAGAAACTATGTATAGGGGTGAGGAAAGCTTATATATAATGGATTAGTCACTCCCATTGCTACACATGTTTTAATGACCCATTTTGGTAAATGTCAGGTTTTATTGGTGTTCATGTGTTAAATTTCTTCTGCATTCCCCATGATTACTCTGATAGTGTGTGGTGTAGTGTTGAAGATGAAGCTTAACAGTGTCTTGGTAAGCTCGGCTTGCGGGCGGGCTTGTCGGGGCACTGTGCCAGTTAGTTCGTCCTTCCCCCTAGGGAAGGAGTTCCGACAAATATATTGTGAAAACACGTGAGGTAGGGATTCGATCAACATGCAATGAAGATGTTGAAAATGAAGATGAAGAAAATGAAATAGAATTGGAGGGTCGTCCAATTCTTAGTAAAAAAGAAAGTTGTGCTTCCGTCTGATATCTTGGATATTGCTCACCGTTATGTTTTATTAAATAGTTTAGAAGTTCAACCTTACATAGAGTAAGTATATTGTTCTTATAATCTATATCATAAATTATGAATATCTTAATGCTTCGTTCAAGTTAGAGCTAACTTTATATTGTCTATTAGAATGCACTTGAATGAACTTCGACATTCAGGTAAAAGATTGTTAAGGAATGAACATTTGTTGTATAAAAGACACATGGATGAATTTAATAGATGGAAATGGTGATAAGGTAAAAAAGCATTTTTCAACATGCATTTCCATTTATTTTAGCAAAGTAGTACTCATTATATTCTTTTTGTTATATGATCAGATTAAGGAGTTTGCTAGACATAACAATATTTTTAGTAAGCTAACATGGCTCACACTGGGGCCTAGGGAACAAGTATTATCATGTCAGGGATATATGATAAATGTTCTTTGTTTTCATACAAAAGATACACAGAAATCCCGACAAAATAGTAGTGTTTCAGTTGAAGCAATAACTCTTTATAGGTCTAGTCGAAAAGATCAGTCACAACAATCTGGGGAGGTCACTTATTATGGAGTCTTAAGAGATATCATAATTCTTGATTCTCATACATTTCATGTGCCTATTTTTAAATGTGATTGGGCTATTATTGTCAATGGTGTCAAGAAAGAAGAAGGATTTACATTAGTCAATCATCATGAGGGGCAATCTCAAATTGATAAGGATTCATTTATTCTTGCATCACAAGCAAGGCAAGTTTTCTATTCTAGAGAAAATGAAACATCTAACTGGTATGTCGTTTTGAGAGCTCCTCCAAAAGGTTTTCATGAGTTACAAGCATATGAGGAAAGTATAAACTTGACACATGAGCCTATGAACATGTCAACATTTGGAGATGGAAACATGGAACACTGTGCTAGGATTGACCTAAATAGCACTATTTTGTGAATAATGTAAGCATTGAGTTCTATACTACAACTGATTGAATTTTTTTCTTGAATTTCAATCTGAGTTTATATGCTTGGATTGTGTATTAAATCTTACATTTTAATTATATGATAGTCATTTATTGCATCTAAAGTAATTAGTTAATTCCTTTTCATTTTGTATCAACAGGCATATTATATCTTCTATAGCCACTATGAGAAAAAAGAAAACTTTAGAAGCTGGTAAAGTAAATATTTTATTTTCAGTTACTATTCTTCTCGTCACGGCTACTATTCTTCTTCTTTAGTATAAGGTATCTACTATCCATTCACATTTTCAACTTTCATCTCTTTCACGTTCATGACTTATAATGTTTGTTGATTACTATTATAGCTTTTGGTTTAAAATAAATAATGTTGATTACTATTATAGTTGTTGGTTTAAGATTAATAAACAATGTGAAGTTTCATCTCTTTCACATATATATGCTTATTAAGAAAAATTAATATATAGCTAGGTCTAGGTGTCCAATCCCCTAGTCGGGCTGTGTTCTATGGATCATGTAAAACTATGCATAATATCTTTTTTAGTTTTGTTCTTATATGCCTTTGTTAGATATTGAGTTGCTTTAACTATTACAGTTGCTCTTTAGCTCTTATTCTTATTTTTTAAAAAAATTAATCTAATTAAGTTTATTTGTTTTTATGTAGGTATACATAAAGATTGGAACAATGGAAAACTTGAGTTTATATGCTTGGATTGTATATTAAGAGGAGACGTGATGATCCTTCAAAACGAATTTTTGCTTTAGAACTTTTTATTTTTCTTTATTAGGATTAATAACGATAAGTAGTGTAAATAATAATTACACTTTTTGATGGATTGTATATACGTTTGACATTATGAAATTTATTATTCTTAAGTGATACTAAATGAGCCATTTGAAATTATAGGACAAATGTTTAATAATGTTTATTTTATATTATGAATTTACAGATACAAGTAAATATATGTAATATATATTGTAGTAAAATATTTTTATGATTAAAAAAATTGACACATATGACAACGTTCAGTTTTCGTTGTAAGATACACGATATAACAATGTGCAAACAATTGTTGTTGAAATACTGCAGCTTTCATAATGGGCACATGCATGTTGTTAAGTAATGGACATACAACAACAACCACTTAACCATGGTTGAAAGGTTAAAAGGGTAGGGTTTCCACAACGTTCGCCTATTGTTATAACACATCTACAATAACAGGTATTATGACCGTTGTCGAATATTTGTTAAAATATTGAAGCATTTAATAATGTACAAACGTTGTTGTAACCTCAGGTTTAAAACGATACACAATGCATTACAACAACAGGCACGTGACCGTTGTTAAAAGCTAGGGATTCCACAACGTGCGCATATTGTTATAACATTTCTACAACAATAGGCTTCGTGACCATTGTCGAATATGTGTTAAAAGATTGAATCATTTAACAACATGCGAATGTTGTTGTAACCTCACTCTTAGATCGATACACAACACTTTACAACAATAGGCTCGTGACCGTTGTTAAAAATAGTCGGTCGTTTAACAACACCCTCATCGATAACATCATCATAGACATTGTCGTATGGATATAACAACGAACATTGCACGTTGTTGTAGGTGTGATTTCTTGTAGTGAATGTGTGTGAGTAGCGGTATAATATAAGAATAATTTCATAATAATGCGGGGATAAACCAATAATGCACATATATATATATACTATGCTATTTGTATATCATGTATATATATACCATGTCATTTGTTTTTTTGTTTCCGCTGTATCCATAATTTCACTAACTATGCAAAATAAATAAATAATAATAATAATAATAATAATAATAATATGTTATAACATATGAATGATTATGAAATAATGCGAGTAATGGTAGAATTAACGTTGGTATAAAAATAACAATAATAATAATAATAATAATAATAATAATAATAATAATAATAATAATAATAATAATAAACCATATATTATTATTATGGTTAATAATGAGTTGCATTATTATTATTTTTATACCAACGTTAATTCTACCATTACTCGCATTATTTTATGATCATTTATATGTTATACATACATTAGACCGAATTTTATTCACATGTTATCCCCGCATTTTTTACCAACACCACCGAACATATTTTATACAGGTATTATTCACTTATTATTCTTGTATTATACCATTATTGACGCATTATCCATCTGTTGGTATGTTATACCTCTACCATTACTAGCATTATTCCATAATTATTTCATATGTTATATATGTATACGTTATACCTGTGACGACCCATGTTTTTGTGTACAAAATTTTTGAGTTCGATATAAGTATTTCCAAAAATTTTAAATGAAATACATGAATTATCCTCAATTTTTCTAAATTTTTTGTTATTTATTGAAGAAAAATGGGAATAATGGGAAAAAAATGCAAATTTGAGGAGAAAATATGTGGAATTATAAGAAAAATGTGTTTCATTGAGGGAAATAATTTTTGAGATTGATTGTTGAATTTTTGGAATTTTTAGAAAAATTAATGAAATTTTTGGGAGAAAAATGTAATTTTTGGTGAATTATTTAATTTTTGAGAAAATAATTGTATAAGTGATGAAAATGATGTAGAATTGGAAGTTTTGATGAGAAATGGTAAAATAATAATTTTTGACGATCTTAAAAAAAATGCAATTTTCGGATATTATATATATGTTGTATTTCGAGGAAAACAAAAAGAAAAAAAAATTGAAATTGATTATTAGGGGGCTGGAACCCAGGCGCTGGGCCTGGGTGGCCCAGGCCCCCAGCGGGCCAAGCCCGGCCCGCACGGGCTTCCAGCCGGGGCGCTAGGCGCCCAGACCTACCGAGCTGGCCGATCCACGCGCCCCCCCTCCCCCTTTCTTCTTTTTCTCCCCTGGTTTTTCCCCTTCTCTTGACGAAGAATAACTGCCACCAACTATTTTTGGCCCCCAAAATTCCAAACTTCGGTAGCTCTGCTAGGCAGGATTTCAGTGGTAGACACATGTGCACCATGTAGGCAACCCAACGAGCCACGTGGCGAGCTCATTGCCAAGCATGAAGAGCTCAAACATGCAATGAAACCCACTTTCGAATTTTTCATATTTGAACACCTAACTTGCACAATTTCGTTCTCCTTCATCTCACCACCATTTTGGACGTTCTTATACTTGTTGCAAAACCCTCATACTCCTCTTCAAGCTCCTACAAGCCTCAGCCACCATTGCACGACTGGTAGGGACAAAAAAAGCCAGAAAAACACGCCGTTGACAAGTTTCAAACCCAGAAAACTAATAAGGGAGTGTTGATCTGAACTTCGAGCTGCTTGTTGACCATCCATCCGAGGTTCGTTTTGGACGTATGATAGCTTGTTGAAAAGGTTGAAACATCTACTTTAACTTTCCTCTCATATGAAATAGCAAATAAACTATAGAAGTATGTCAAAAACAAGGCCAAAGTGGACTGCTTACCAACTGTGACAGCAGTTTTTCAGAAAAGTAGTGTTGGAGGCAACTTCGGACCACCAGTCGAAGTGGATAAGAACATCGAATCAAGCCGAGTTTTGGAGTGATTAAAGCGCACTTTGAGGACTACGATAAGGTATAAGTTTCGAACTATAACCCTTTGTGAATATGTTTTACCATGCTTGCCAATGTGCCTTGTCAGTTAGGATTCTAAAACTTATAATATTTTCTGAAAAATCCCTTAGGTTTACTATGATGGAACTTGAAATTGAGGGTAATTAGGGTTATACTTACTTGCTATTTTGGATAATACTTAATAGACTAGTATTTAGGGATCTGAAACCTTTCAAAATCAGTAAAATAAACCCTTAGATCAGTGTTGTACAGAGGGGAAATTAGGCAGTTAAAACAACTTAGAAAATTTAGAAATTAAAAACTAGTTTTAGAAAAGTATCAGATCAGTTTACTAAGCAAACGTATGTATTTCGAGTTGAAATTTAGCGGTGAGGTCACTGGACATGTCAAAATTGCGTCAGCCAAATTTCACCCCTATCTGAATTGCTTTAGTGGGTCAATTGAATACATAATTGATTGTTGGAAACATGCAGTCCGAGAATTCAACCTTCTTGATATCTCTATTAAAAATCATAGCAAACAATGTCCAAAACTTGTGAAGTAAAATTCTAGTAACTTTTTGGAAAGAATAGATCAAATCTAAAAATTTGATACAAATCTGAAAAATTGGAAAAAATTGCCCACAGAAAAATTGGAAACAATTGTTGCGCAATTAGGGCCTTAAGCTAAAAATGTGACCAAGTGTTGGGACTTGGGATTTTGAACCAATTTTGACCCAATTGGTCAATTCTAACCCAATTTGGGCACAAATTGACAAACAGTAACTAGGATGACCACATTGACCAAAGTTGACCGGAGTTGGTCGAGTTTGACAGATTGACCGAAATGGTTCGGGTTGATCGAAACTGAGTAGAGATAGTGAGATTAGATATTGGGCCACTGTATGGATAGAACTGAGATTGAGTCTGATTGATTCAGATTCGAGAGAGTACCATGGGACTGGACCGGTTGTCGATGAGACATAAGTGCACAGGACATGAGGTGAGTAGTTTGACTTAGGTGTCTTCTATGATTTCTATTACTTGCATAAAACTTGTATGATATGTCATGGTGTCAATGGTTTCATAAGATTTAAATAAATCTGATTGGTTTTGAGATATTTAGATGTACACGGTAGTGAGAACAAGGGCTCGAGGTCCGAGCGCGGGTTCAAGGTATACGATGAGATTTGACTCGAGGTTCGAACGCCGGGTTAGGGCGTATAGTTAACGCGCCTAGCTTTTGACCCGCTCGAGCGATGACTATAGGTTGGGTTTGTTGAGTTAGCCTAGCCTGGATACATTTTTAACTATCATGGATTTGAGATGCTTTATGAAACTGTTGCACTATTTATAACTATTTTTATACTATGTCATGCTTTCGAATGCCATACCATCTTTACTGCTCACGCATACATGCATTGTTTTGAAAAATTGGCTATGGATGACATGCTGAACTTCCTACTCACTAAGCCACATTGATTATAGGCTCACTACTCTATCATCATTTCAGGTTCTACAGCAGCTGACAAGGGGAAAGGCGTAATAGTGATTGCTTGACTCCTTGACGACTCCTGTCTCAACTTCTTTTGGTCTTTTTCTTTTCGTTTGAGGTTGGTCGTTGTTGTACTAGTCTAAATGGTCAAATATGTATTTTGGACAAGACTAATGTAAATGAAATGCTTCCGCTGTTGTTGTTGCTTACTTTTGTTTTTTTTAAGTGTTCCAATTATTCTGATATCGTCTGATCGTATGAGATTTGGAAAGGGCTTAACAATGGTCAGGCGAACTCGTCTTTGTGAGAGGGTTCATCGGGCCAATCTGCTGGTTAGGCCGCCCTTGGCTTAGAGTAGGGGGTCCGACAATATTACATTTTTATATCAACAATCGAACAATTTTTACACTCGCATTATTCAGATATTATTCTTGCATTATACTATTACTCGCATTATTTCATTATTATTCATATGTTATACATACTTTATATCGAATTTATGCATATGTTATCCCTGCATTATTCACATGTTATCCCTGCATTTTTTTTACCAAAACAACCAAACAATTTTATACTCGTATTATTCAGTTATTATTCTTGCATTATACCATTATTGACGTATTATCTATTGGTTGGTATGTTATACCTCTACCATTACTTGTATTATTCGATAATTATTCAAATGTTATGCATACGTTATACCGCATTTTATTCATATGTTATCCCTGCATTATTCACATGTTAACCCCGCATTTTTGTTTCAACAGCCGAACGATTGTTATACCTACATTATTCATATATTATTCTCATATTATACTACAAAAAATATAAAAAGAAAAAAAAATAAGTTCCCGCCCTAAAAAAAATCACGCGAGAATACTCATCTTTGTTAGAGTCACTGTGGTTCGATCGTCTTCTTTGTGCGTTTAAGTTATTAGAATTTCACTGCTCAACTTTCTTTTGTTAATCTTCTTGTTGTTTTTCTTTGGGTATTTGGGAACGAAATATCTGCTTCTGCATTTAAGAACAAAATCTTTACTTGTAACGATTAGTTTTCTTCTTTGTGTATTTCAGTTCATCGATCTTCTTTGTTTGTCTTTCTCCTGTTAATCTTCATTTATTGTTGTTGTTCTTCTGTGGGTATTTGAGAACAAAATATCTACTTCTGCTTTTGGGAATGAAATCTCTGCTATTGTTGGTCTTCTTTGTTGGTTTAGTAGCTATTATTGTTCTTTTGTTGTTGTTGTTATTATTATTATTATTATTATTTAATTTTTTTTGGTTGTTCTTGTTGTTGTTCTTAAATTTCTATCTGAGTTTATATGCTTGCATTGTGTATTATATCCTACATTTTAATTACATGATAGTTATTTATTGCATCTAAAGTAATTAGTTAATTCATTTTCATTTTGTATCAACAAACATATTATATCTTCTATAGCCACTATGACAAAAAAAAGACTTTAGGAGCTGGTGAAGTAAGTATTTTATTTTCAGTGATATTCATAATGATGCACTTTTGGTCAAGTTTATGTGAATATTATAAGAAAAAAAATTTTATATATGAATGCATTTTTTCAAATCCTCTAAACAAGCTGAGAAGAGAGCTTAGAAGCAATGGACAGCCATGTTAGCTGCAATGAATCATTTTAAGAATGAAGGTGAGAGTGTCTAATGAGGACTCCAACTCACCAAGATCATCACCTAAAACAGAAAGTAGTACAAAAGCAACAGGAAATGATAGCACAACAACAAAGAAGTGTGGACCCACTAGGATGGGTTTGATTTTGGGACATGCTCCTAAAATGGAAGTTGAGTTCAATGAAACAGAGCAACCATTTTCAACTAATTATGAGAAGCTATCATCTTACATTAGTGTAACTGTGCGAGAGCACATGCCTATAGTAATTAAAGATTGGCATCATGTGGCTCCAAAAATTAAAGAACAACTTTGGATGTTAATTGAGGTATGCGTATAATTGAATTATTTATTCATAAGAGATTCTAATACTTTATTTGTAGAAATTCTTTAATTTATCCTTTTTCATGCATATCAGACAAGATTTGTAGTTGACAAGTCTAATAAGGCTATGATATTGCAAAAGATAGGACACAGCTAGAGGCAATACAAGTCCAAAGTTTCTACAACAATTAGAGAAGAGATGAAAAAAAAGATAAAAACTTTGTAGACAAATATCTTAACCCTAGCAATGTGATATCTCCTAAAGAGTGGAATACTTTTGTTGAAGAAAGATTATCCGAAGAGTTTCAGGTTTGTTGTGTGTTTCTTATATATATACTTTAAATTTAATCATCACTTCTTTTTTCATTATTATTAATATATTCATTTTATTAGGCAACAAGCAAAAAGTTTAGTGAAATGAGAACTACTAAAAAATTATTGCACACAATGAGTAGGAAGGGCTATGCTCGTTTGGAGCATGAATTGGTAATGGTCTTAGCATATACTTCATTTTATTTCCTCTTTGTATTTTTACATAAGCATATATGTTGTAAATGTTACTATTTTCCATATTTTAGAATGAGGCCAATGAAAATTCAGATTCAGTTGCAAGAGTAGATATATGAACAAAGGGTCATTTGAGAAAGAATGGTGAGCCTTTAAATGAAACAATTTAAGAAGCAATTGAAAGTAAATCATTAAAGCAAATGATATGTAGTTATATATATTGAAATTATATAACAATAGAAAGTTATCAAGTTATTTTACTTATTTTTATGCGAATGTAAAAAAAGATTAATGACATTAGTCAATTTACCACCAATTCAGTCGAGAGAGATAACTAAAAAGAGGATGCCATTACTGAAGTATTGGGACCTGAGCATCGTAGGCGAGTTCGAGGTCTTGGATTTGGGGCAACACCTTCAAAGGTTGATGCTCAAATTCAAAGTAATGGAAAAGTAAAGGTTTTAGAGAATATATTCAAGGTCAAGCAGAAAGGATAAATACTCTTGAAGAAAAATCAAAGAAAATGGATATACTCGGGGAAAGAGTTGAAGCATTGACTGCCATGCTCTTAATGCAATCTCAACAGGTGACAACTAGGCTTAAAATTTTCTTTACAGTTTAATTTATTACTTAAATTTTTATATTGAAATATATTTTATGATATGGTTCAACAACTTCAAAACCCAAGTGGAAGAGACATGAATATGATACAGTCAAAAGCTCAAATACCACAAGTAAACTATATTTTGAACCCAACTTTGATTATAAACTTTTATTCTTATAATCTTTATATTATCTTTAATTTGTTTATGTATTATGTAGTCACAACAGGGTGGCAAGCCCACCCAAGAAAAATTTCCTCCTGAGAATGTTAGATGCAAATTATTGAATTGGCATCCCAGAAATGAAAGAGACGAAGTAGTTGTAGCAGTAGGAAAGATTTCTTCTACATATCCTAAGGCTAAAGTTCATGTCCTCTCACTACGCTTTGATTGTTGAAGAGTTTGGGTTGTAAATGTAATGAATGAAGATGTTGATTTATATATACCAACATCAGAAATTCATTACTTGAGTGATGTTGTTGGAAGTACAATTGCTTGGTCAAAGAAATATATAAGACTATTGTAAATAATAATGACACTTTTGATGGATTGTATATATGTTTGATGGATTGTATATACTAAATGAAGCATTTGAAATAATAGGACAAATGTTTAATAATGTTTAATTTATATTATGAATTTACAGATACAGGTAAATATATGCAATATATATTGTAGTAAAATATTTTTACGATTAAAAAAATGACAGATATGACAACGTTTAGTTTTCATTGTAAGATACACGATATAACAACGAGCAGACGATTGTTGTTAAAATACTAGAGCTTTCACAATGGGCATAAACATATTGTTAAGTAATGGACATACAACAACAACCACTTGACCGTTATTGAAAGGTTAAAAGGTTAGGTTTTTCACAACGTTCGTCCGTTGTTATAACATGTCTACAACAACAAGGACGATAATCATTGTCGAATGTCTTAAAAGGTTGAAGCATTTAACAACGTGTGAACGTTGTTGTAACCTCAGTTTTTAGACCGATACACGACGCATTACAACAACAGGCTCGTGATCGTTGTTAAAGGTTAGGATTTTCACAACGTGCGCCTCTTGTTATAACATTTCTACAACAACAGGCATAGTGACTATTGTCGAATATGTCTTTAAAGATTGAATCATTTAACAACGGGCGAATATTGTTATAATCTCATTCTTAGATCGATACACAACGCTTTACAATAACAGGCTGCTGACCATTGTTAAAAGTAGTTGACCATTTAACAATACTCTGATCGACAACATCACCATGAACGTTGTCATATGGGTATGACAACGAACCTTGTACGTTGTTGTAGGTGTCATTTCTTGTAGTAAAATAAGTGCCTAAACTATGTTTAATTCTTCACTATATGCATTTACATGTATCATTTTTGTGGCCATTCAACCTATGGCCTTTTTGAGTATTTTGCTTACATTTGGAACCATTTTTCAGCTACCTAACCTACTGGTTTTTCATGCCTAATATGCACATATGATTATTTTCACAATACTATGTATTAGTGCATTGATAATATTATCACATGCATTATTTTTTATCTGTCCTATAGGCACATGTATCATAAACTAAAACATAGTTCATAAACCATAACCCATTTTACATGTAAAATTGTGTTCTAAATCTAATTCTAATCCTAAAATGATCATTATTATGAAGTG